>JAODPA010011169.1:0-13544 GCA_025585075.1 Nepenthes mirabilis | reverse complement strand
ATAAAACCTGCGAATCTTAATCGAAATATCAAATATCTAATTAATACAGGTGAAATATATTAAAAATCTAAAATATGCTCAAATTGGAGAACCATAGACTAAAAGATTGATTTTAAGAAAATGTTATACATACTCCTAATAACCTTAGTCTATAAATTACTATTTAGATCCGTAGACAAGCCGTCTACATATTATCCTTTATAAATGGAGATGAACGCTACTTTTTTTACCACTCGTAGATGATAGGTACAACCATCAAGTCTTTTTAAATATGTTAAGATATTTAAATATATTACGATAATTATCATAAAATACAAATTAGGGAATGTCTCTATATCACAAGTATAAAAGCTTTTCTATTTAGCAAAAAAGGTACGAAACTTTCACTCGAGAAGGTTAAATACAAAACATACCACCGTGGGGAAAAGGCAGACATGTCGAATCAAATGCCAAATTAGAGCCCGACTCAAAACATATTACATCGATAATATATGCAATGCCCATCATAACTTTTTCTTTATAAATACTTTTATACATAAAATACCTAAAAATATTTACCCATTTTCTTAAAATAAGTAAAATTCTCAAATAATAATACAATCAAAGCTAAAATCCTAAAACATTCAGTAAAAATGACATGCATGTATGAGGAAGTTAAGTAGGATAAGTAAAATAACATGCATGTATATTAAATCCACCAAATATAAACAAAACTAACCAATAAATAAAAATAGACTAAGAATAGAACGTAATGATACTTTCTTTAATATCTAATTTTACAAATATGATGAAAGATGCTTCAAAATCCTCATTCTCTTCCTCTCTTCATCTCTTTCTTCCCTTCTCTTTCTCTTTTCTTTCACTGCTTTCCCACACGAAATGGCCAAAAACAGTGCACGTCGTCCTTATATAACCGAATCGATGCATGAGTGTCATTTAAGCGCGCGTCAGATGCTGCACCTAATCCTATTCGTGCATGAGCACTGACTTAGATGCTCCTCGAGTGTGAGTACACTGGAATCTGCGTTCGAGCACCGCCTTAGGCGCTCCTTGGCACTTCCAATCTACCAAAAGTGCACGAGCGCCCGTTGAGTGTGCCTCAGGTATCGAAACTTCTTCCTTACTCTAAATTTCTTTTAAAATTTATATTACACAATTATTTTTAATATATCTAGAATTAAACTAGAATAGGCTTATAATGTCAAATCAATTAGTCAGGGAATTGGATATTACAAACCTCATATGAGAACCCCCTTTAATATATATATATTGCAATGAGGTCGTGTATGGCTACAATGGCCACAATGGTGATAGGTAGGAACAAATTTAGGCTTATAATAATAATTTATGGAATGAGATGCATATCTAATAATGAAAATTTGATTTTCAATATTATAAAATTAAGACTTATATTTTTCTAATCCACTCTTTAAAAATTTCACTTTCATCTTTCAAGCCTCCTTCTCTTCACTAAAGTTAAAAACATTTTTGGGGGATTCATCAAGTTGGATACCAAGTATCTTCTTCGTATTTTTTAATTCCTTCACTCTTTTGGAATAAAACACATTTTCCATCATTAATTTTAGACTGTCTTTTATATACTTCTTCAAAGTCATCATCTTCAATGTTTCCTTTATTGTTCCTTTCTTCAATTGTTCGCATTACTTGTTATTGAATAGGTAAATGCTATATAATTAACTTGATCATCATTTAGGCTTTAGTTATCCTCAAATTTCTCATTATTTAATAATGTGATATTTAATCATTTTTTAGACCTCAAATAATTATTACACTCAGGATCTTATATGACCAAAATTTTGACACTCAAAATATCTAACATTATGTGTCTTTTCAAAAGTTGAGTCCTTAGACTCTTTACTTTCTAATTTTCTTTGTTTTTTTATTACTTTAGGTCTCTTTATCCTTTTAAATAAATTTACGGTTATCTTTACAAAAGTTTTTTCTGAATCTCGTAATAAATAATTTAACAACTTATTCATCAATTGATTTATCTTTAGATTAATATTTAGATTCATCTTTTATAGTTTTTAAAGTAATAGATTTCTTTTTCTGATATTGTGGCAGAGTAAGTTTATAAGCTTGTAGTGATCCTAGTAATACTTTAATTTTGTTGTCATCTAAACCCCTACTTTTGTCTATTGCTGTCGCTTTAGGCATAAACTTTTTTGGAAGAGATTTCAATAATTTTTTTACTAATTTTTGATTCAGAAATTCTTTTACAAAAACTTAAAAATAGAATTAATAATATCATTAAGTTGAGCATAAAATACATCAAAGTATTCATCTTCCTTCATTTTGATTTCCTAAAATTGTGAGGTTAATATTTGTGCCATTGAAATGTTAATAATTTTTGTTCCTTCATACATGGTTTCTATAATTTTCTAAATATCTTTACTATTGTTGCATATAAAAACATATTTAAATTCGTATGACAATATTGTGGGTAAAGAGGGTCTATAGTCCTACTATTCCAATTCAATTCAATTCAATTCCTTCATCGAGGGACCAAGTATAAGAGCCTCTAACTACATTAACACCATTTTCAATGGTGGTGGGTGCAGTCTATCATTTTTGGATGTTAAGCCAAATATTATTATCTACAGATTTTAGGATTGCTCTTATTCAAACTTTTTGATATACAAAATTGCTCTCTATGGAGGAACAAATAAAGTTCCATTCATAACTGATGCATCATGTAACCAAACTTCAAATGGATTCGGGTTACGTTGATCGTTGAATCCGGCTCCGTCCACCAGGTTTGGATTCTGCACAGTATGAAAACAAACTAGAGGTTAGGTGCCGATGGGATGTTATCCCACAGAAAAAATTTCGATATCCAAGTCAATAAAACAACCTTCCAAGAATCAAGAAGGTAAGGGAAAGAGAAGAATGAGAAAAAAAAATAGAGAGTGTTTGTGTTGACGATTTGGCTCTCATTGAGAGAGGTTAATATTGCTCATAAGAAGCGTTGATTCCTATCCCAAGGTTCGTGGGAATCGTAGCAACAGGAGAGAAAAAGAGCATAGGCGTCATGTAAGTGTGAGAGCTTGAAAAAACGCTATGTGAGCTCTAAGGGATTCCTCAGGAAAAAAGGAACTTAACCGTGAGAGTGATTGAAATAGGTATGAGAGCATTCATTTGCTAAAAGAAGGCGTGCCCTGGAGTATGGACTCCAAGGCCCTCTTATAGTTGAGAAGTTGGGCCTCTTCCTTTAGGTAGAAAGGCTCGATTCATGGGCTCTGTCAGACCGACTTCCTTTATTGGTGTAGACATTAATGGCGGTAACGGCTCCTTGGAAAGATTGCCTTTCTTCTGTATTTTTGTAACAGCTAAGGTTTACAATAGATAAGGGAGAGAATCCAATGCTTTCCTCATAGGTGTGAGCTGATTCTGTTGGTGACCGTTGCCATGAAAGTTTCTTTTTGGGAGAGCGTGAAATTAGGGAAGAAAGTCATTGCTGGTCACGGATAAGAATGTAGGTCAAACTGGACCTAGCCCACGTAAGACTTACTCATGGGCCGGCCTATTGTAGTGCTGTTGGTCAATAGAATGTTGACCGTCCTTTGTGCCAGCTATCCGTTCTTACGTTGGTCTCCTTTTTCTTTCATCCAGTCAATGGTTCACGTTGATCGTCCAGGCTTATATGTGGGCCATTGTGGATTTGGGCCGCTCCTCCTCCTTGGGCCAACTCACTGTGGGTTACCCATCACTAGCCCCCCATACTGGTGGTCTGAATTCTAACCTCCAACATGTTCGTGGTGGGTCTCGTGCCTTGAAGCCCACCAGGTCCTGCTATTTTGGAGAAGGGAGCATTAATCGAAACCCTCGACCGTCTAAGGCAAAGTCGGTGAACTCTCATGAAGGGAGTTGACCGGATTCTTTGACCGTCTAGGATGAAATCCGGAAGAATTGTGGGAGTTTGAAGGGACGTGCCATCATGTTGCTAGACTGTCAGTTCGAAAGTAGGCCACACGTCCACGCGCAAGGGGTGGAGTGTACGATGGCTGAGCTTCTGGAGGAGTGTACGATGGAGGCTGCTACTGGTTCCGATCAGGAGGGTGCTGGGTTCAGTCCTCTGTCCTTGAAGCCCAAGTCTTGCAGCAGACTTGTGAGGCCAAGGCATAGAATCTGGCCGGTAAGCTTTCATAGCTCTCCTTCTCCCATTCTTCTCCATTGTTGTCATTTGACGCGTGGGGGCCTTTACAAGAGGAGAAAGTTGGCAAGGCAGTTACCAAGGCACTGCGCCAACGGGACTTGGCCCTCTCCAACCGAGACAAGATGATAGCCTAGTTTGAGGAGGAGTTGGAGCTATAGAGAGCTGGGCACCAGGAGGAGGTAGCGACCCTATAGTCTGTGACTTTAGGCTTGGAGGCAGAGAATGCGAGATTGAAAGACGAGAACACTTTGCTTACAGCAGCTGTAGTGGCTAGTCTAGAGGATGAGGCCACCAGACTGAGGGAGGAGAATGTCCTGTTGATGGAGGAGAAGGACGGTGCTTTGAGGCGTATTGACCAACTCGCAGAGCAGATGTCATCCTTAGAGAATGAGTTATTTGGTCGCATACACCCCCGCGAGGTTTCCGAGATGCTGACGGTGCAGTTATGGGAGGGGGTCTACCTTTGCTGGCATATAACATGGCTGATTGACCCCAACTTTCCAGTAGAACTCCTTGACCCCACAAACCGTTCCATCTAGCATTGAGAGAGCCTCGTGGGACAGCCACCTTCTGCTCCTGGAGGCCCTACTCCTCTGTAGGTTTTGCTTTTCTTGTAATTGTGTAGATTTTTATTAATAAAATGGATGTTTTACTGATGTTCTCCGTTCTCGCATTAGTCGTTGCCTTTTTCAGCCAACTTAGTAAGTCATGAGCAAGTTAGTCGTTTGTCCCTCTTGGGTCATTCTTGTGAATGAGACTAAGCCTTGCGGAAGTTATCAGAGAGGATCCCATCGCCAGACGGGACTCATTCTCCGCTTGTGATTATGATCTTGATGGCGCTGCCAAAACATGGGCTCAGGAGGCCAACTGTTGGCGGCCGACATTCTGGCGACGAGCCTTTTTGGCGGCCATCTTTTGGCGGCCAGCTTGCCCATGGGATGCCATCCGCCTTTGCTCGAGTTCTTACCGTGTCCTTTACTCTTTCGCAGGTTAAGGGTTGCTACAGTGATGCTCAGATTGCCATTACAGATGCGTGACGCAAGTATCACTGGGTTCCAAGATGACGTGATTTGATTCGCACGTTGCTTGTTTTAGGTGGGGAGTCTAGTTTATAAATTGGATGGGGTTCTGAGGGTTTTTCCTTGCAGTTTTCCCCTTTAAGTCTTGTTCTATAGCCTTTTGCTTCTTCTTGCTTTTCCATGGCCGACGAGAATATGATTAGTATTCATACTCTCCTCAACCGGGGGCCAAACGACATGCCTGCTCCTTCCCATGGTTCCACCTCTGGGTGGTCATCCTCTGAGAACTCTTCATAGCCCTTCCGTGCTGCCTGCACCAATCATCTTGGGCTTTCTCACTAGGTATTTCCTTTGTCGTTTGTCCTTAGGTTTTTTGTTACGAGAATTTGTATTTTTCTTTGCTAACACCCTTTTGTTTGTTTGCCTCACAAGGTGCAAGGCGATGTGGTTGAGATTTTCTCCTCGGAGGAGGATGAGGTGACTCGGGAGAGGGAGCGCTCCATTCGTCTGGGCATAATCTTTAATGACGACGGGCGAGAAGATCCGAAAGCACACCAACGGACCTTAGAGCGAATCACGACACTCGAGGGTGAGCTGGGGATGAGGCTTCATCTTGAAAAGGTGGCGCCTATTCTGGAGGAGTGGTTTCAGGAGGGAATCCGCCTCAGCCGTAGGCTTTCCTCCCTGGTGGATCCTCGTTTCCCTATCGGGTTCCTGGATTCACGCAATGTTGGTGCCACACAGAGATCTAACTTAGTGTGGTACTCCAGTGCTCACGGTCGGAGATCCCGACACGACTCACAAGGAGGTTCGTCAGCCTCGGCGAGCCGCCATGCTGAGTCATGATATCTCAGCACTGTCTGGAGTCTCTTGGCTCCTTTGTCTTTTTGTGAGACATTATAAAAAAAGGATGTATACACTTTGTGTGATGATGACATATTAATGGATAGTGCTTTGATGTACCGTTTTATTTTGGCAGTTTGCATATTCTTTATTGCACTTTTGTTCTTGTTTTTCATTTCTCAACCTGCATGTCGTTTCATGGGCTGGCTGACTTGGCATATTGTATGCAAGTTGGCCGGTCAGTGCTGATTTAGAGGTTCGTTATACTCTCGGGAGCAGACACAAGGTATACCCTGACGTTGGGTCAAGCCTGTCCTATGTCCTTGCATGAGTAGTGGCTTGCTGGCGTTGCCCTAGCTTGAACTAGGGCGGCCGAATTTTGGACGGAGAGCCTTTGCTCCTAATGACCGTTGTTGACTGATCATGCTCGCTCCTAATGAAAGAGGTTGTGGCATGTACTGGTTAAGCCCCCTAAGATTTTGACCGTGAATGGGCCACTTGGATAACCAAGGTTTAGTTTGACCGTTAGTAGGCCACTTGGATGACCAAGATTTTATTACAATCACTCGTGGTTTGCTTGGATGACCAAGGTTTTATTATGATCACTTGTGGGCCGCCTAAATAATCAGGGTTTAATTATGAGATGGTAAAAATCCTTCCGACTTAGAGGTAGTCTAGGTCGTGTAAATCTGCAAATAGACATAAACATGCATATAGAAAATGATGGGAAAGGAATCTACAGTGAGGTGATATAATGTGCCAAGTGTTCCTACATACATGCATATGATTGACTTACCTGTGCCTCTATAGAAAGTAACGCTTGAGGTGGATCGTGTTCCACATCCGAGGAACCAACTTGCCATTCTGATTCCAGAGTTTGTACGCTCAGTTTCGCAGGATGACGGAGACTAGGAAGGGACCCTCCTAATTCGAGAAGAGTTTATTCCAGTTGGCAATCTTGCCTGTAGCCTCGATACTTCGTAGGACAAGGTCTCCGACCTCAAAATGTCGCGCTTTTACCTTCTTGTCGTAATAGCGTGTAACCGGTTGTTGGTAGGCCACCGTCCGCAGCCTGGCGGCATCGTAGGTTTCTTCCAACAAGTTTAGGTATTCTCAAATTTTCTAGGAGTTATCCTACTGGTCAAAATATTCAACCATAAGACTCGAGAGCCCGATTTTGACCGGAATTATCGCCTTAGTCCCGTAGTAGATGCTAAAAGGCGTTTCGCGAGTTAGTTCCTTAGGAGTTGTCCAGTAAGACCACGGGATGGAGAGCAATTCGTCGATCTAGGAGCCCCCTGAGTCCTCTAGCTTGATCTTCAGTCTGTGGAGTAACGTGAGATTTGTGACCTCTACCTATCCGTTAGCGTGGGGATATGCCACTAAAGTGTAGACCAATCTGATGCATAGACTAGTGTAATACATGGTGAAACATTTTTTGGAGAATTGGGTTCTGTTGTCATTCACGATGACCTCAAGAATGCCAAATTTGCTGACTATGCTTTGGCGGACGAACTCCAGAGCATTGTGCTCTGTGATCTTGGCTAGCGGGATGGTTTTGACCCACTTAGTGAAGTAGTCGATGCTGGCCATAATAAACTTCATTTGCCCAGTGGCAATGGGAAACGGGCTGAGAATATCGAGTACTCATTATGCGAAGGGCCAGGGAGATCGAAGTGCCCTTAATTCGATGGACGGATGGTGGTAAAGATTGCCGTGGAATTGATAATTTTTGCACTTCTTTACAAAGTCGAGGGTGTCTTTCTTCATCATTGTTTAGTAATATCTCTGGTGCATGATTTTGAATGCCAGGTTCTTCTCACTGATGTGCGACTTGTAGATCCCAAAGTGGACTTCACTCAGAGCGTAGTCTGCCTCATCAGGGGTTAAGCACCTGAGGTAAAGGATCGAGTAGCCACGGTGATATAACCTTCCATTGACCATGGTATACCAGCCGACCATCTTCTTGATCCGCTTTTCCTTGTCCACATCATCTTGCAGTGCTCTGTCTGCTAGGTACCTCAGATAGGGCGTCATCTAGCTTTCGGTGTTGGAGATTTGCATCGCATCCTACTTCTCCGTGCTGGGAGCACTAAGAATTTTTTGCATGTCCATCGAGTACTGTTCCGAGTTTTCAGCCGTCGCCGCCCTGGCAAGTTGGTCGGCCTTCCAGTTCTTAGCTCTGGAGACATGGACAAGGCTCACATTATCAAATCTCCTATTGAACTCCTCCACCTTGACCAAGTATTTATCCAGGTGAGGGTTACATGCCTCAAAACTCCCATTAACCTGGTCGATAACCAGCTCAAAGTCGCTGTAGACAGTCAGTTGTCTAGCTGAGCACTCTTTAGCCAACCTTAACCCAGCCAATAGGGTTTTACATTCGGCAACATTGTTGATCACCGGGAAGTCGATCCGGAGTGAGTACTTTACCTCAAATCCATCTGGGGTTTTGAGGACTACTCCTACTCCATTGCTTGACTCCATAGACGATCCGTCCACATTGAGGACCCATTCTGGCTCCTTCTCGTGCTGTTCCATGCTCTCAGCGGGTTGTTCCTTAAAAATTGGTGTCGTGATCTCGACGATGAAGTTGGCTAGAGCCTGCCCTTCAATGGTGGGCTGAGACTAAAATTCGATGTCAAACTCTCACAACTCGATAGCCCACTTTATCAACTGCCCAAAAATGTTAGGTTTCTCGAGAATGCCCTTCAGAGGCTGGTCGGTGAGCATAATCACGCGATGAGCCTGGAAGTAAGATCTCAGCTTTCGGGTGGAGAAGATAAGTACCAATGCCAACTTTTCCACGCATGGGTAGCGTGTCTCTGGGCTGGTCAATATTTTGCTTACATAGTAGACCAGCCACTGGGTATCAGACTCTTGATATACGAGGACAGAGTTGAGGGCCACTTTTGACACTACCAGGTAGAGGTACAGCTCCTCTTCGTCCCTGGGTGATGTTCGCAATGATGGGTTGGTTAGATACCGCTTCAATTCATCAAAGGCTGTCTGGCACTCTGCTATCCACTGGAACCCGTTCACATTCATTCCCCTCAATGCCTTAAAGAAAGGCTGATACTTGTCACCTTACTTCAATAAGAAGTAAGACAAGGCCACCAGTCGTCCGACTAGTCGTTGGATGTCCTTGATGTTCCACAGAGGGGTCATGTCTGCGAGAGCCTCAATCTTCTCGGGATTTTCCTTGATCCCTTGCTGGGAAACGATAAATCTTAAGAATTTCCCTAAGGATACTCCGAAGACACACTTGGCCAGATTCAGTTTCATATTATGTGTGCGGAGTACCTCGAAAGATTCAGCTAAATCGCGAATATGGTCATTAACGGTCTTGTTCTTGACGAGCATGTCATCGACGTACACCTCCATATTATGGTCGATCCGCTTTTTGAATATCTTATTCACGAGACGCTGGTAAGTGGCGTCTGTATTCTTTAATCCAAAAGGCATGACCTTGTAGCAATAGGTGCCTTGGTCCGTTATGAACAAAGTGTGCTCCTCATCTTTTGGGCTCATCCAGATCTGATTATAACCCGAGTACGCATCCATGAAACTTAATAACTCGTGTCCAGATGTCGAGTCCACTAATAGGTTGATCGGGGGTAAAGTTGTCTTTTGGGCAAACTTTATTAACGTCGGTAAATTCGATGCATATTCACCATTTTCCATTACTTTTCTTTACCAAGACGACGTTAGAAAACTAATCCGGGTATCGGACCTCCCTGATGAAGTCGACGTCCAGCAACTTTTTTACTTCTTCCCGGATGGCGATTAATTTTTTCACAGAGTAGTTTCTCAACTTCTGCTTGATGAGCATGCGACTGGGATCGATGCCCAATTTGTAAACCATTACTCTGACTGAAATCCTAGGCATGTCTGCGGGAGTCAATGTGAAGATGTCGGTGTTCTGCCGTAAAAACACGAACAACTCATTGCGCAGCATCTCGGTGAGTGAGCCACCAATCTGTACACACCTTTTCGGATCTTCCAGGTTTAGTGGAATTAGATCGGTTGCATCTCCGGACTACGCTTGCTGTAAAGTTACTTTGTCTCGATGGTCAAATTCTCCTGCCGATTTGGCGCTGCCACTTGGGGTGATCTTGTAACATGTTCGCCCAGTGATTTGGTCGCCCAGTACTTCGCTTACATCGCAAACTATTGGGAATTTTATTTTGTGATGCAGTATCGAAGTGATGGCTCAGAACGCTGTTAGGCACGGGCAGACTAGTATAGCGTTGTAAATGGAGGGCTGGTCAACTACTAAAAAGGTGAGCGTTCGACTCGCCATTCTTGGGTATGTACCCAGGGTCACTTCTAACTGGATTGTCCCTTGGACAGGCACTGGTTCATTGTCAAGGCCATATAATAAGCCTTCGGCAGGCTTGAACTGGCTCTTTTTAAACCAAGTTTAAAAAACACATCAAGGTAAAACAAATCACGCGAACTTTCATTATCAATGAATATTTATTTCAGTTGGTAATCGACACTACCGTCTAAAATGATGGCGGATGCAACTAGGGGATCTGCATGGGAAGAAACTACAAGCTCAAAATCGTCATTACTAAAACTAATGATATTATTCTCGGTGCGCTGCTTCTTCTTCCTGACATGCTGCTCCATATGGTCTGTTGGAGTCTTGACAGGTCAAGTCATAATCATGTTGACTACTCCTACCACAACCCGATTTCGTGGAGGAGTTGGTTCTGGGCCTTCACCGCCTACCGTGTCGAAGCTCTGACCAGGGTTCTTAATGAACCTGGTAAGGTTGCCTCTGCGGATTAGCTCTTCTATCTCCTGCTGGAGTGTCTTATAGTCTTCGGTAAAGTGTCAGAGAGATTGATGAAAATCGCAGTACTTGGCTGGATTTCCTCCTTTCACATTCTTAAGTGGCTTTGGCCACCTAAGGAACTTCTCACCCTGGATCTGCATGAGGACATTTGAACGCGTGTTGGTTAAGGGCGTTAGGCCAATTGGCCCATTGTCCTTGCGCTCTGGCAGTCCAGTCCTGTGGTGCTTCTGGCGGGAGTGATCGCCACCGCTATACTTCCTCTTTCCTTCAGCCGGGAAAGAGCGAGGCTGTTTGGTCCGGTCGGAATGCTTAACCTCGTTGGCCTACTCTACTGTTGCGTAGGCCCTGGTGATAGATTTCGCTTCTTGGAAGGTTTGCGAATTCTTATGCATCAGGTGCCTAAAAAAATCTCCATGCGTTAGCGCAGAGATGAAACTGCCCAATTTTATCTCCTTCGTGTGTCTTGAGATTTGCCTAACTTCTGCCACGAAGTGATCCAGAAACTTCTGCAGATTCTCCCTGTGCTTTTGCTTGATATGCGATAGGTGCCAAGGCTACTTTTTCTCTCGGCGACTGAGGCATACTGTGACAGGAAGAGGTCAATTAGCTCTCGGAAGCTTTGAGTTGAATCCGAGGGGAGATGATGGAACAAAATACGTGCGTTCCCCTTTAAGGTAAACGGGAAGCAGCAGCACATGGCTGCGTCCTCCAATCCTTGTAGACCCAGATGGGTACGGAAGTGGGCAAGATGGTCGATGGGATCCGCGCTCCCATCGTACCAGTCAAGAGTTGGTATTTTAAACTTTGCGGGAATGGGATGGCTAAAGATCTCCACAGTTAAAGGAGATTTGTCGAGATTAGTCGCATGCTCATCATCTTTGAAGATGCGGTTCCATATCTTCTCCAGCCTCGGATTTGCTTGTGCAGCATTGGCAGATCTCTTGGATTGAGATATATCTTTAATTTCGTTCTTTCTCTGGTGTGGCCAGTAGCCGGTCGACTACTGCCTCCAGTGGATCTAATGGCCTGAGTGGCTTCCTCCTGAGCTTGGGGTCTAGATTCCACCCGAGAATATCGGGGGTTCCTTCATTCTTGACTTTCTTCCGGAGTCATGCTGCCTGAGTGTTCCTTAGGCCTTAGTCGGCTTTTCGCCAATGAGGATTCAGGCGTCTGAATGTTGGCTGGCTTCCTGGATCTTCTGGCTAGTTTCTTCCTCCTTAGGCCGCCTCTCTTGGAGGCCGGTGTATGGGCCACTCAGGGCAGAGCCCCTTTCTACACGTGCCCCTGGCAGGAGTAAAGTATCTGGAGCATCCTGTTGGTAGTCTGCATATGCTCCACAAGGTTTTAAAAGAAAGGTGGTGGCACCCCGTTGACTGCTCCATTGACCATGGCACTAGTGGCGTGGCCTTAGTCGGGCGAGGTCACATCTCTGGCATGCTTGCTTGCTAGTGCCCTGATGTTCACCATTTGGATTGATGATGTTGGTTGAAAAAAGTGAAGCTGAGGAAAGTTTTTGAGAAATGTGGTTAGCTTTTTATAAGCTCTTCCCACAGACGGCGTCAATAATGCATCCTGGAACCAAACTTTAAACAAATCGTGTTATGTTGATTGTTGAATCCGGCTCCGTCCACCGAATCTGGATCCTGCATACCACTAAAACAAACGAGAGGTCAGGTGCTGGCGGGATGTTGTCCCACCGAAAATATTCCAATACCCAAGTCAGTAAAACAACCTTTTAAGAATTAGGAAGGTAAGGGAAAGAGAAGAATGAGGAGAAAAACAGAGAGTGTTTATGGTGACGATTTGGCTCTCATTGAGAGAGGTTAATGTTGCTCGTGAGGAGTGTTGATTCCTATCCTAGGTTCCTGGGAATCATAGCGACAGGAGAGAAAGAGAGAGTGGGCATCTTGGAAGCGCGAGAGCTTAAAAGGACACTGTGTGAGTTCTAAGGGATTCCTCAGGGAAAAAGGAACATATGCGTGAGAGTGATTGAAATAGGTATGAGAGCATTCATTTAGTTGAGAATTTAGGCCTCTTCATTTAGGTAGGAAGGCTCGATTCATGGGCTCTGCCAGACCGGCTTCCTTTCTTGGTGTAGACATTAATGACGGTAATGGCTCCTTGAAAGGATTGCCCTCCTTTAGTGTTTTTATAACATCTAGGGTTTACAGTAGATAGGGGAGAGAATCCATCGCTTTCCTCATGAAGTATGCGCTGATTCTGTTGGTGACCGTTGTTATGGAAGTTGCCTTTTGGGAGAGCGCAAAATTAGAGAAGAAAGCCGCTACTGGTTAAGGACGAGAATGCAGGTCAAATTGGGCCTGACCCATATAAGGCTTGCTCATGGGCTGGCCTATTATAGTGCTGTCGGTCAACAGAAATGTTAACCATCCTTTGCACCAATTACCTATCCTTACGCTAGTCTCCTTTTCCTTTCGTCCGGTCAACGGTTTACATTGACTGTCCAGATTTATATGTAGGCCCTTGTAGATTTGGGTTGCTCCTCCTTCTTGGGCCAGCCCACTGTGGACGTACCCATCAATAACCATCTAGACTAAAGTGGGTATAGGATTAAGGTAAGATTTTAATACTAATTAAGAGACTATAATGTTTAGACTCACTAACACCTAGAAGGGATAAATAGGTATTTTTTTTATGGAAGTATTAAATAGAAATTCATTTGTTTAACATACATAAAGAA
>JAODPA010011158.1:0-13545 GCA_025585075.1 Nepenthes mirabilis | reverse complement strand
AAATAATAAAACAAAAGGAACACTCCTGATCCGGAGTCCACAAGAGCTACTCCGGAAGCCAGAGTCAAGAAAACCAGAGCACAACCCTCTTTTTTTTTTTTTTAAATGCACACCTACAAGAAGCTGGCAATAAATCACTGGTCAGATCCACCGACAGAATGCACACCGACAGAAAGTGATACAGATCCACCTACAAGAAGCTGGCAATAAAGCACACGGATGACGGGTGATTCACTCCGGCAAAAGGGACAGCGAGCAGCATCTTTGGCTCCAAAGAAACCCCGCAGAAAAAATCACTGGTCAGCGTCCGGTCTCAGGGCGGAAAGGGGGATACTCCATCTTGTCAAAACTGATCTATCAGTAGACGCCACAGTAGTCAGGGAGTTCTCTAATTTGTCCCGAACAGCAGATGAGATTTGAGTTGCTAGTTGGATTTCTGTACGTGCAGTATTCTTGAAGATATGCTGGTTTCTCTCCCTCCAAAGGAAGTAGACTGTAGCCGCGAGGGTGATGCGGAAAGAGCAAGCTTTGAGGTTTCTACCTTTCCAACGGCTGGCAGCCCACAGAACATTGGAGGACCAGTCAGGGTGAGGCCATATAATTCCTGCTTTAAGGCGCAAGAGCCGCCAGACGGTCGAGGAGAATGGGCAGTCAAAGAAAAGATGGTGGTGACTATCCCTACCATTAGAGCAAAGGGCACAGGAATCCGGGATGTGGAGGAATTTACCAACACGGTCTAGTGTGCTGAGTTTGAGATGGATAGCAAGCCAGAGGATGAAAGCATGGGCCGGAATGTATTTGTGCCCCCAGACAATGCCAGCCCATGCCACCGCAGCTCTAGGCTCCCGAAAGATCCCATACGCAGATTTAGAGGAGAAAGCCCCAGAGCGGTCAGCAGTCCAGAGGACCACATCGCGGCGAGAGGGGTCAGGACGGTATGGGGGCATGCGTTCCGCAATGTGAGAAACCTCCATATCATATGGATTGGGCCACCTCCAGTTTCCATTCAAAATGATATCTTTGACTTTTGCATCAAGAGGCAACCCCGAAATGCATCTTATCCTATCATTACAAAGGTCACAGAGAGGACCAAGCGGGTGCCAATTATCTTGCCAAAGGAATGTGTCGGCACCATTACCAACATGGTACCGAATCTGGGGGCGGAGGGCACTCCGAAGCTTCATCAACTTCTTCCAACTCCAAGAGGCAGAGTCAGGGACTTTGAGGGTCCAAATGCATCTGTCTTTGATACGATGGTCATAACACCATGCAACCCAGATGGAGTTGGTGTCTTTCTTAATGATCCTCCAGAGATGACGACTCAAAAGAGATTTGTTAGATGCAGCAAGATCCATGAAACCTAATCCACCAGATTCTTTTGGGGTGCAAACATCAGACCAAGCTACTTTTGCAGAGTATCTACCCCCATAAGAACCAAGCCATAGAAAGGTGCGAAGGGACCTATCTATGCTGTTCAAAATGGATTTTGGGAGTATGAACATGGAAGCCCAGTATAAATGGATGCTCGAGAGAATGGAGGAGATCAATTGCAGTCTTCCGGCAAATGAGAGCCAGCGGTTTTTCTAAGAAGAGATCCTGTGGTTAACACGATCTAGGAGGGGTTTGCAGTCCGAGGTTGATAGTTTCGAGGAGAGGAGAGGAATGCCAAGATACTTTACAGGTAGAGAACCTTTGGTGAAACCAAGAATGTCTAGGATACCCTGGAGGGTGTCATCACTAGCAGCACAACAGAAGACTTCGCTCTTATCTGGATTTGGAATAAGTCCAGACAAGCGGCTGAAGGTAGATAGACTGTCATGAATAGCCAGGATGGATTTGCGATCCGCTCCGGCAAAAAGAAGGAGATCATCGGCGAAACCAAGCATCACAATTCGAGATTTATCGCTTTTCCAATGATATTGAAAATCCGGGTTGGACCTTGTCTTTCTTTCGAGAATGCCGTTCAGGACTTCCATTCCAAGCACGAAGAGATATGGGGAGAGAGGGTCCCCCTGCCTGAGACCCTTGGCACCACGAAAGAAACCCACAGATTCCCCATTTAGGTTGATGGAGAATGAGGTAGTGGTGATGCATTGGGATATCCAATGGATCATCCTGGGGGGAAAATTCATCATCTCAAGAACAGCCAGAATGAAGTCCCAGTGAATGGAGTCAAAAGCCTTCATCAGGTCAACTTTCAGCGCACAACGAGGGGGCCCTTTATTAAGATGATACTTGTGAAGTAAATCTTGAGCAAGTAAGATGTTATCTCCAATGTCCCTCCCCGCAACAAAGGCAGTTTGGCATTTGCCGACAAGGAGGGGGAGCGTAGGTTGAAGACGATTGGCGATGATTTTGGAAATGATCTTATATAAGACATTGCAGCAAGCAATGGGACGAAAGTCAGAGACCTTGGTGGGCGATTTGATCTTCGGAATTAAGCATAACAAGGTCGCATTGACTTGTTTCAACATCTTTCCATGGATGAAGAAATCCTGGACAGCCTCTGTAATGGACAAACCTATATCATTCCAAGCTGCTTTGAAAAATTTGGAAGAGAAACCATCCGGGCCAGGGGCTTTATTGTCGTCGATTGAAAACAGAGCCTAATGGACTTCCTCAGCAGAGACGGGCCTACAGAGGTCCAATCTATGAGTATCTGGCAGAGTGTTGAGAATGAAAGGACGAAGGCTTACCCTAGAAACAGTCCCATCCGATCTGCCAGTTCCTAGAAGAAGAGAAAAATGATTTATAAAGCAATGCTTCACCTCCTCCAAGGAGGTCGTTGGGGATCCATCCTCTTTTGACAGGGAGAGGATTTTATTTTTGTTGTGATTCCCAGCAATGGAGCGGAAGAAAAATTTGGAGCATTGATCGCCATCTTTGATCCACTTAATTTTCGCCTTTTGGTGGAGAAAGTCAAGTTCGTTTCTCAAAGCTTTGCGATAATTGTCCTTAAGGAAATCTTCGTCCGAAGCCACCAACTGCGAGGCAATGAGGGGGCCTATCTTTTGGAAGTCCTCAAGCGACTTCCCCGAACGAGCGACTTCTTCAAAGACATTGCCCATGTTTCGATTTAAATCCTTCAGCTCGTTCTTAATAAGGCGGAGCTTAGAAACAATCTGGAACATGGGGACACCCTGAATAGCGCTCCTCCAGCAGAGGCGGACGATGGGGAGGAATTGGGGATGAAGTGAGAGGAAGTTGTTGAATCTAAATCGGCCAGCTTTAGGTAGTCTCCAATCAAAGGGGGATAGGATACAGGGGGAGTGGTCCGAAAGTCTGGCCGGGGGGAACAATGCTTTGGAGGGAAGCTCCGAAAGCCAAGCACCATTAACCACAACCCGGTCTAATTTACGGTAGACACGGGGGCCAGGGGTTCTTCCATCGTTCCAAGTAAAGAATGCACCGTCATAGCTTAAGTCATTCAGCTCACAATCAGTGAGGCAACTATCAAGTGCACGAGCACTACTATCATGCCAACAGCCACCCAGATTCTCAGAAGGGGTTCTTATAGCATTAAAATCCCCCAGGGCAGCCCAAGGCCGGCAGGAGGTAAGATGGTGGATGTCACGCAGATCATTCCAAAGAGATCTCCTATCACTCTCCAGATTCGAGGCATAAATGAAGGAGGTAAAACAGGATTGGTTATTAGATTTGTTAAGAATTTTACAGTGGATAATTTGGGCAGATTTAGATAATACTCTCAAATCTACAATGTCGGCGTCCCAACCAACCCAAATGCGCCCCAAAGGGGTGGCCGAGTAATTCCACTCCCACATCCAGGACGACATGAGCTTATTAGAAATATGGGAAGCCTTGTTTTCTCTAACTCGAGTTTCCACCAGGCCCACAATGGAAACATTTTGGGCCAGAATGAATTGCTTGACATCATGGGATTTGAGAGTCCCATTAAGACCCCGGACATTCCAACATGCGATATTATTCATGGGGTTTGGAAGAAGGGGGGATCTTCTCTTAGGCCCCTTTGGATTTTTCAAGATCGATTTAGGTTGGCATGCAATTCCAGCCCGATCAGCAGGAGGTAAGGGGGCAGAACCATTAGTTGTCCGGCTGACAGCGAGGTGGCGAGGACCGGAACAATCAGATGCAGACCGGCTAGAGGGTTCAGGACACAGAGAAACAACACCAGGAATAAGGGTTGGTGAAGAGGGAAGGTCTTGGACCCCACTACTGCCAATGAGTTCAATACAGCTGGGATCCAGGAGGGGAACTGATGAAGGCATTAGGTCCTCAATAGAAGGAGTAGGGAGAATCAACTTTTCAGCCTCAATGACCGGACTGGGAAAAGCGTCCGGCCTAACAGGACGGACTTCCGAGTCCTCCGGAGTTACAACCTCACAAGTCGGATGAGGGGTGTCCTCCAAACCCTGTAAGGCAGCAAAAGAATTATGAGATGTCACCGGAGCAACAGAAATACCAATGGTAGCTTCTACACCAGTTTTCTGCCCATGAGCTCCATTCAAATGTGTTTTAACGACAGGGTCAGTCCGGAGTGGATGATCCGGAGTTCTGGGCTTAGAGGCCGAATTCCTAGGTCTAGGTCTAGTTGCAGATTCACCCATACCAGGTTTCCATGGGTATTCTACAGTCACATCCACACCTAGCGAATCACCACTGTGTTCACCAACAAAAACCCTGATGTTATTTGGCAGTTGAGAAGTGGCTGTGATTTCAACACAGATACGAGCTATTCGTAAACGTTCACCTTTGGCAGTGGCAGGATCCATCTGCAGGGGGATCCCAATGGCGCTAGCAATCCAGCTGAGGCCAAGGGGGGTCCAGAATTGGACCGGCACACCCTTCAGATGAATCCAAATGGGGAAAGATTTAGGGACATCTTTAGAGAGGGCCAGTTTCGGGGACCATTTCTTCAGGAAGAAAGGTCTCCCAGCTAAAGTCCAAGGCCCGTGGTTCAGGCAATCCTGCATCAGGGCCTCACTGTCAAATCGAAACAGGAAGAAGCCATGATCCAATTCTGCAACATGGGCTAATCCAAATTTCGCCCAAATCTTTCGGACAATATGGTTAACAATGTGGTAATTTAGAGGAGAGTCATAGAAGTATCCCACCAGGGAGACTCTCCAAGTGGCATCACCCTGCTGTAAAACCTCAGCAGGGGGAAAAAGTTCAAAAACAGAGCCAGACTGGGAAGGGGGAGGAAAGAATCTTAGAGGAGTACCTGAGGTCAGATTTGGCTTACTGACAATGGAAGCCCATGAGGTCTGAACAGCAGGACTCGACGACGAAGAGGGGGCAACTTCAGAAGGAGCACAAACCGCCCGGAGAGAAGCAATATCAGCATCAACAGAGCAAGATGAAGATGAAACCCCAGCAACGCCAATGAGGGAAGGTGTGGGGGAGGAGGAAGAGAGAGGTCGGGGGACTGGCACCGGAGGCTCCATGAGCGCCAGTGAGGGAGGGAAGGAGTGCCAGGGAGAGGGAACAAGGGCAGAGCAGGAAAAAACCAGGGGGGGAGAATTGCCGGAAAAACAAAGAGAAATCTGATGAGCGAAGAAGGCTGGGACCCTTTTTTTTTTTGGTAAGTAACAAAAAGAAGGCGGAAGAAGGCTGGGACCCAGAGTGTAGGCAGGCGATAAAGAAATCAGAGTAGAAACGGGACAGGCAAACGGAGGCAGGAGGGAGAACAAACCTCTTACGGGGGATCGGCCATGGCAGGCACCACCGCCGGAGGAGGGTGGAAGGAGCGCAGAGAAGGAATTTGAAATAAGGCATAGGTGCACACTGATATAAGGCACTCCGGCCCAAATCACTCCGGATAACTATACTCCGCATAATGCTTTCCACTCCGGACTATGCAGCTCCGTCCCAAACACTCCGTCCTGCGTCAGTGGATCCCAGGCAGTCCGTCCATTTCATTCCGGCACGCGGACAAAATATCACTCTGGCAAAATCACACTAGCCAAATGCACACCGGAACTTAACACTCCGGATAAAGCACACCGGAAATTTACACTCCGGATTCAACAGCACTGCGTCCCAATCACACTCCGGCTTTAATGCACTCCGGATATTGGCATATTCCAGGCAGCATAAGGGAACAAGCAAAACGCATTCCGGCGAAATATCACACCGGCAAATTCACTCCGGCCAAAAGCAGTCCGGAATTTGGTGCGTGCTGCTTGAGCATCCTGAAGCTGGCTGAGTCTGAGGTGCTGTTTTCTGATGCTTCGGGCGCCTGCTGGAGGCATGGTGTGAGCCTTGCTGAAGTGGTGCGGTTTTGGCTTGAAGCTGATTTTGATGCAGCTTGTGCTTTTGTATCCTGGGCAGATCCAGTATTCCTATGCTGAAGATTGGGCACCACTTTTGTTGCTGATGCCATTTGTTGGAGATGGGTGCAGTTGGCTTTGCAGTAGGCAAGTGTTTCTGGTTTGCACCGGCTAAAATGCCGGTTTGGAATCCGAACTGCTGCATGGAAGTGGAGCATTCCGGTTTCTTCACTCTATTTTCCCGGTTTGGAGTTCAGCTCCAACAGATGGGATGCCTAGATCGGTGCTTGGATGCTTCACTGCCGGGTTGTCTTTGCAATGTGCAGCCGGTTTGCGGACGTGGAGTTGATGCATCTGCTGCCGGTTTGAAGTTTTCCCAGTTTCTGGAATGCCGGTTCCAGGTTATGCACTCAGGGGGTTGGAAGTTGCTTCCCCTCTAGGTTGTGATGTTCCGTTTTTCATTTTCTGTTGATTATGTAGAACGTTGGCCGCTTAGTGGCTGTTGTGTACCTTTGAATGTACTAGTTGTTCGGGGTATGCCCCAGCAGATAATGTTTTCATCCCCAAGTCAAGATACTTGGCGATAAAACATTAAATTTGTAATTTTTTCTCCATTAATCCAAAATACTTGCTTACCAAAAAAAAAAAAAAAGGATAAAGCACTCCCGAAATTTACACTCCGGATTTTGCACCACTCCGTCCCAATCACTCCGTCCTGCGACCTTCCTTCCAAGCACTCCGTCCATTTTCCCTCCGGTTATAAGGCGCACCGAAAACATGCACTATCCAGGCAAATGAAGGAAAAGGCAAATCCACTCCAGCAAAATTTTGCATAATGCACACCGGAAATTTTCACTCCGGACCCTGCATCACTCCATCCCAACACTCCATCCAAAACATTCCGGTTTCAATGCACTCCGGATTATTGCACTTTCCAGGTTAAGGAAAGGAACAGGCATCTCCGAATATTTTCACTCCGGAAAAAGTATTCCGGCTACATGCACTCCGGGCATTTTTATCAACATATGGAGTCAGCTCCTCTCTGCAGCCCAGAGGCAGCAAAAAAACAGCAAAGGAGCAGCAAGGCCCTGTAGACAGGGACATTCTCAGCCACACAACCCATTCAGCAGAAAGGGGCAAGCAACCAGCAGTCTCAGCACAAGGAGCAGCCCCAAATAGAAGCAAAAATCAGCAGCATCACTGACCATCAGCAGAGGGGCGCCCAAATATCAACAGCAACCCAAGCAAAAATACAGGGTCCCATGAGCAGGACCCAGCCAAAAAAAGCTCCCTCATCATACTCCTAAGAGCCAGAGGCACCCCTGGATTTCCGAGAGGCTGATTTTTTCTTTTTTCTTGACTTAGAAATCTTCCATTCAGATTTAGTACCCGGCAATTCATCAACCAAAGGGGAGTTTGTGGAGTATTTCAGAGAAATCCTCTTAATAGAAGCAGGAGTGAGCAAATACTCATCCAAGTCCAGGTGGTCATAGCCGATTCCGGAATCAGGTGAATTAGGAGCCGAGCCCTTCATCTGAGGATGAAGGGAATCATCCATACATCCGGAGGACTCCATAAGGTACTCTTGGTTGACAGCTAGTGAGGATGAAGGAGCAGCCAGGTCCAATTGGCAGGGAATAGGCCAAGGTACCACCTTAATCGATGGAATTGAATCAACTGAATTTCCACCGTACCTCAAAGAGGTCAGGGCATCATCAGAGGCCAGTAAAGGGTCAACTGGGCAAGCTGGTCCATCGTTTGACTCTAAAGCAGAGGAGTCACAGTGGGAGGGGCCATGGAAAGGGGAGCGGGTAAAAAAATTTGAGGGAGTCTGGGATACCAGACCAATGTTTGAGGGACCAGGTTTAGTGGAACCAGGGGATCGAGGGTCTGGCACCACCACACTACTGGGGCTGCTTTCACCCCCGCCCTTATGGCCAACAGCAGTGCTCCGGTCATCAATTGGGGGAGAGGCTTCATCAACAGATGGAGGCTCACCCGAGATTGCCCCAGCATCCACATTAAGGAGAGGGATGGAGGAGGCAGAACAAACAGAATCATCATTTGTAACAGGAAGCCGACCACAAATATTTTGATTACAGTCTACTGAGTCAGAATCATGAGGTTGAGAACAACCAGAATTATTATTGGCAGTCCTGGACAGACATTTTGCTTCCAAATGACCAATTAGATTACAACGAGCACACCTAGTGGGTTTCCAGCTATATGCCACTTTCACCACAGAGATTGTATCAGCAGAGGGACAGGGCTGAACAGCAATGGAACTGGGGAACGGCTCATCAACTCCAACTTCTACACAAATCTTAGCAAATGAAAGGTTCTCCATCCGGCCAGTACGTGGATCAATCTGGAGAGGAGTCCCAATCGCACTGGCCATCCAGCACAGGCCAGCAGTGGACCACAGTTCGAGTGGAATATTTGACATCTTTATCCAAATAGGGAACCGTTTATGTTCCTCTCTAGACAATTCCATTCCCGGCGACCAGCGTTTGAGGAAGATGGGCTTGCCAGAGAAAGTCCATGGTCCAGCGCTCAAGCATTTCGCCAACATCTCTTCAGATGGGAAACGAAAGAAGAAAAACCCACTTTCATTTCCAGCAACTTGCTTGACTCCAAACCGAGCCCATAATTTCATGGCTACTGCCTTGACAGCCATGAAATGGGGGGGCGTGTTGAGAAAATAGCCCACCGCAGAATGGCCCCAGAAGAGGTTACCTTGCTCAATGACTTCAGGCGGGGGAGACAGAGCACCGTCCGAGGACGCAGGGACATGGGGAGGGAAGAACTTCAACTTTGAGCATAGCCCTGAGCCATCCATCTTGACAACATCGGCCCAAGAGTGGGAATGAACAGCATCGTTGACAGATTTGTCAAGAGCTAGCTTTGGGGTCGCAAGGGTTTCAGGAGGAAGAGAAAGCTGAAGCGAGATGGAGGACTCAGCAGGTGGGGCAGAGTACGGTGGGGATGAAGGCTGGGGGCGAATGGGGGAAGCGTGCGGGTGACAAAGAGGGAGCCAGACACCGAAGGAGAAGCAGAGGAGACGGCCATGGCCGAAGACGAGCGCCGGCGCCGAAGACGTGAGGAGCGTCTGGCAGAAGACGGCAAAATCGAATTTTAAATTTGAAATTCGAAATCTAGAGAGAAGTCAGAGAACTTCTCCTAAGGCATTGCCATAGGTGCTTTCGAAGGCCCTCAAGGTTGGCACCATAAACAAAGGACAGAAGGCACTGAGAGTTATCGGTAAGGACATTCACAGCAGTATGGATAACCTGATCCTCTTTGGAGATAATATTGACAGCCACCTTCTTTGGGTCCCAACCAACCCAAATCCTACCCACAGATGAAGTAGAGTAGTTCATGGCCAAAACCCAATGAGGATTAATCCTCGCCGAAATGTAGGCCGCATTTTTCTCAGCAACTTTAGTCTCAACCAGGCCAATGATGGAACAGTCGTGGGACTTAATGAGGTTGCGAACTTCATGGGCCTTCACAGCCCCATTAAGACCCCTCACATTCCAGCAAGCGGTGTTGATCATTAAAAACTCTTTGAGGGTAGGGGGGGGGACCACTCCTTAGGCCCCCGGCCATTTCTGTTCATCTTAGCAGATTTTCGTCTCCTGCTCTTAGTCACAAGAGCATTGCTGTGGGAGACAGATATATTAGGAGTAGGGACAGGGCTCGGTGAGTCAATTGGACAGGCACTGGATGACTTTCCAAGACACACCACATGGCCTATGGCCTCCCCCGGACTAGAAACAGGATGATCAAGGGCCAAGGTCTCATCACTGGGACTCTCAGATCCAATACAGGGCCCGTCAGGGACGGCAGCAATGGGGGGCAAGAGCTGGACCTCAGCCCCAACAGAGAAGCGCCCCTCATCATGTCCATCTGAAAGAGGGAGAAGATGAGATGGGCCTGGATCGTCATGAGGGGGATCCAGTGGAGCCTCAGTCCGGTTAATCAGTGGAATGAGAACGTCGGACTCCAATGGGTCATCGTGACAGGGCTCCTGAAGAATGCAAAAGGGATTGTCAGAAGACAAGGCCTTCTGGGCGGAAGAAGCACAGGGAGGGGCAGCACATCTGGCAGGAGACCTCGTGGGTGAGGCAACTTGTTTGAGGCCGGAATCTCTGCAGGGTATGCATGGGAGGTTTTTGATGCTGTGCTGGTTTTGCAGCTTGTGGTTGGATGGTTTTGTTAGTGTAGTACTTGGGATTGAAGATTCTGATCTACCTTTTGGGTTGGTCACATCTGATGCTACAGTTTTGTGGATAATCTGAATTAACCCTGTCTTGCACAATGGGCTGATCATATCTGCTGCTTCAGTTGCCTTGCTCAGTTGGTTTTGATCCTGCCATCTGCGGTTGCTTCCAGTTACTGCCTGCGTTGGACCTGTTTGCAATTGTTTTTTTTGATGCTGTGCGGGTTGCCTTATGCTATGTCCTTGTTGTCAAATAGTGCTGAAATGCTGCTGCTCTATTGGATGTGTTTATGCTTTGCGTCTGGAGTGATCTGCGTGTAATCAAACTGCCTCCTTGAGGTTGTTTTGGGCTTTGGCCGGAGTGCGCCTGAAATGCTGCTGCGTTCTTCTCCCGGAGTGCTTTGGCCGGAGTGCAAATTACGGGAGCGAACCTAGCCGGAGTGCATTTTGCTTTTCCCTTCTCTGCCTGGAACGCGCAAGAATCCTGAGGATAGGTGATGATCTCATATGTTGCTCCGTTGCCGGAGTGGATTTATTGTTGATACTATCTTCTCACTGGCCGGAGTAGTTGTGCGTAAGATGAGGATGGTGAGGCTTTGTATCTGGAGTGCCTGTGATTCCAGAATGGTGTTGCCGGTGTGAAAATGGCCGGAGTGCAATGCTGCCAGAGTGGAAATTTTCGGCGTACAGCTTGCTTTCCTTTCCTTACCTGCAATGCGAATGAATCCGGAGTGTTGAATCCGGAGTGCCGTGGACGCAGTTCATGGGACGGAGTGGTTAGCTGAGTCCGTAGTGTTCTAGAGGCTGAGTTGCACTTTGGAACCGATATGCATTGGACGGTGCACCCTTTTCTGAAGGCCGGAGTGTAAGGCATCGGATGGAGTGCACTTTTTTCCCTCCGTTGTGGAACGATGCGGCTTGGGATGCAGTTGGCAGTCTTGGGTGCTACTCCTGCTGACATGCTGACCTACACAGCAGGCTGTGTGCATATGATTGTGTCTGGATGCTCCATGCCCCCTGCTGTGCCACTTTGATTTGGTGCTGATGTTGGAATGGCAGTCGAAGGTTTTGTCTGCTGCTTCTCTGGGTTAGTTCCGTGCTGCTCGAACCGGAACTGTTGTTGACCAATTTGCTGGTTGGTAGTCTGCCGTCTTGCTGCTGCTGGCCCTGTATGATTGATGCTGAGCTTGATGCTGGAAATCTTGTTTGCTATTGGTTTTGCCCAGTAGATGCCGTTTTGCCTCCTGCTTTTGTATCTCTGGGATGCTGTTGGGTTGTGGGTAGCATTCTTTGGTAAAATGACATGTTCATTTTCTTTATTTTGGTTGATCGCTCCTCTCAGAGGTTTTTGTGGATGTATCTGATGTACTTATCGCTCGGGATTTGCCCTAACGTTTTTTGTTCTAACTCCAAGTCAAAAAACTTGGAGTTGAAACTCTGTAATTTTTTTTCTCCCATAAATCCAAAATACACACTTACTTACCAAAAAAAAAAAAAAGGGTGAGGCAACTTCCTTTTTGGGCCGAGGAGAGACCCTTTTGTTAGGGACCCAAGAGGCCTTAGCAGGAGGCCCGAACCTCCACTCTTATTGGGGGCAACACCCCGCGCCGCCGAATGTTGGTATTCAATATTAATTTCTCTCAGCAAATCATCCCCAAGAATAGCACATCCATTTGTGCGAATCTTAACCACATCCGGCCGGGGGGCTTCGGCGCCCAATTCAACACATACTCTAGCAAAACCCAGACGTTCAAGTTTTTCTGTGACCGGGTCTAACCTGAGGGGTTTTCCTACCGCACTAGCAATCCAGCATAAACCCAGGGGGGTCCAGAATTCTACCGGAATCCCAGACATGGTGATCCACACAGGGAATGATTTGTGCTCCTCACGAGACAAAATCATTCCTGGTTTCCATATCGTAAGGAAGATAGGATGGCCGGCGATTGACCACGGGCCACTATTTAGACACTTTTCAAGCATTGCGTTAGATGAAAACCGGAAGAAAAAGAAGCCCGATTCGTTCCTCGCTACATGCTGTAGCTCGAAACGCCTCCAAATTTTCCTAGCAATTATGTTAACCGCATTAAAGTGAATTGGATTGCCATCGAAGTAACCCACAAGAGTGGAACCCCAAAGGTCATCACCTTGTTGGATGACTTCCGGAGGGGGGGATAAGATGATATTCTCATCATGAGGAGAACAAGGAGGAAAAAATTTGAGAGGAGACTTACCTCCGAAAGTCCTCCTTTCAACTTTTTTTTTTTTTGGTAAGTAAGTGATTTGGATTTATGGGAGAAAATTTACAAATATGGAATTATCACCAAGTGTTTTTTCGACTTGGGGATAAACCAAAAAAGCTAGGGTAATCCCCGAGCACTTATATACAACTGATGATACCAACTAAAGGATAAAATTGCTGGTAATCATACAACACAACTGATGATGCCTGCCTCCTTTCAACTACCGAAGCCCAAGAAGCATTTGACGAGCTGGGGCCACTGGCAATTTCACGCCTAGGCAAACTGTCTAAGGCAGAATCATGAACACCGTGATTCAATGGAAGCACGCCAGGCAACCCTTCAGAACAGCAAGGCTTGGGCTCAGTAGAAGAGGTCTCCAGGAGATCACCAAAGCCCTTCACAGGGCTAAGATCATCAGAACGGGAAGGCTGTCCAGTGGAAGAAGCAGCCAGGATGGAAGGAGACCCATCAGGGCAGCAGGGTACAGGTGCGGGCCCAGCCACTCCACCACCGACGGACGCCTTCAGAGAACCAGCAACCGCTAACCCATTCTCAGGGGGAGGATCAATCGGACGAGCAAGGGCAAGACGCTCAGGGACCGGGAGCGATTCGAGCGAGGCCCTATCAAGGTCGCACAAGTTCGGAGGGGGGGCGAGGAAGGGCCCCGAACGACGAAGCCAACCGACGAAGGAGAGGCTGAAGGAGCAGAGAGAGCCTCAGAATTTGGGAAACGGCATCGACTTCGTCGGCCACGCCTTTTGACGGCAGAGAGAGGAGGGAAGTCGAGCCGAAGCTGAAGGGTGGGTATGGGAGGAGGAGGAGGACGAGGTCA
>JAODPA010011147.1:0-13546 GCA_025585075.1 Nepenthes mirabilis | reverse complement strand
AAAAGTAAATTCAAAATAAAAATAAAAACTTACAAAAAATTTAAGCCCCTATCAGTTAGATTCAATCCAACGGGCATAAATATGACATTGCCACTGTGCGATGAGCATGCAGCACATCTCTCCCAAGCACTGCACGGAGGAGGAATTCCACGAGGTTATTATGATACTGAAAATTTTTTTATTTGTGTTGCGTCTTGGGTCTTTGGTTATCGTATGGATTAGAAAAAATTTGGATTCATCATCGTTCGAAGATGATCATGAGCGGGTCCGATTCTATTGCTGTTGATCTAGAACCTGCATAATATAACTAATAAATAAGAGATCAGAGGTTGACGGAATTTTTTTCACGAAAAATACTCCAACGCTCAAATTAGTATCCTTTCACAATGAATGGAAAGGGGGGACACACACTTAGAGGTACGCAAAAATATGATGAGTGTACGGTAAGAGTGTATGTATGTGAGAGCTGAACTCAATGAGCGGTTGGTGGGAGGCCTAGTTCTCCATATGCACCGCGATGGGTGGCTAAGTTTAGCTGCCTGTGAAAGGCTGTGGAGGATGAGAGCTAGTTATGAGTCTGAGAGTTGGAGCTTCAGGGAGCGTATGTCTCAATGTCAGGCTCAAATTACCGATTTGGAATCGATCCCCTCTTTTGCAGAAGGAGAGTGAATATATAGGCTCCAAGGAGTAGAGCTTTGGGTGCGAGAATCCTTTCTACAGAAATTTGTCGGCTGTTGACCTGTTGGTGGTAATCAGTGGTATCAGTTGTCGCCCTGTGACGGTGAGGAGACCGTCATACATCATTGACCACGCTTGGTCTACCTTTCGTATGAGAATTGGCTGGTCAGCTGTAGAGAACAACGCGAGCTACGGCTAACAAGGTTGACCTTTTTCTCATTAGCTCACCTTACTGCCTTGAGTCTACCACCTGCAACAGTATTAATGGGTTGCAGGAAATACTGATTGGCTGTGGGCGTTGGGCCACCACGTAGGTTGCTCAGAGTTTTGGACTGAATAGTCGATTTGGGCTTTCACTTCTTGGATTGGGCCTTGCGAGTTCTGAGCTCCATCGAGATTGGACCCAACACTAGCCCCCCATGCCTTGGCCGACTTGCAGTCAATGCCTGGCATGTCCATGAGGGTCCAGTCGCTCACCACGTGTCCTTCCTCAAGATGCACTAGATTTTGTCCTCATCTAGAGTCGCGCCTTCCCTAGATGATCACGTGGGCTTCTCGAGCGTTGCAAAGACTCAATGTCTTGAATGGAAGGATTCGCACACCAGATCTGGGCCAGCCCTGAGAACTTTCCTGTTTAGTGATTGACAATCATCGGGCGTGGCACTTCGCTGAAGATGAACAGGTCACCGGCTCCTCTATAAACAGAGGAGTTCTCCGATTGGTGAGATCCACATCTTAGCTGATTCTCAAAGAAATAATGAGAACCCTAGGCTTGCCCCACTCCTAGCGGGAATCTGTGAAGGAATTGGATGGACTTGTTGGAGACTCGGAGCCTTTGCCGGAGACTGTCTTCACGCCCCGTTGATGGGCGTTTCCTTGTACTAATGAGGGTGGGTTGGCCACTCTATTGTCGTTACCTGCCTCCGTCGTGCCTGGCACGATCTCCAGTGTGCGGGAGGGCCCTTGCGGAGTTATCACAGGGCGCTTTGTTCTCGAGATAGCGCGTCACCGGCGGCCTCGACCGCACCTAGCGCATCTTATGTGCCTTCTAGGGAGGAACACATACGGCAGGAGGTCGAGTTGAAGTTGAGGCTTAGGTCGAAGGAGGTGGCCCCTGCACTGGAAAGGAGGTTCCAGGAAGGTATTCGTCTCAATCAGAGGCTAGCCAGGCTGGAGGAGCCAAACTTCGCATCAGCATCTTGGACTCTCGAAACTTAGGCATCCGAACTCGTGCGCACCTAATAGAGTTCACTGCTTCGGATCCTTCTGTGCCCAGTGAGGGCGACTAGTTGTAATTTGCAACTATTGACCGCCTCCTGTGTAAAAAGAATTTATTAGCATGTCACGTAATAAAACTTTTTACTTAACCGTGCGGTTTGTTCGTTACTATCCATTGTATTGGCATGATTAACTTGTTCTTCTAGAAGCATATCTTGAAAGCCTAGCCACCGCTAGTCCTAACGATCAAAATCAGCATTTAATGCTGGCATGACAACCGGGATTTGGCAGGCGGCTGAAGTAATTGTGATCTGGCACTAGCCATGATTGGCTGCCACTTAGGATTCGAGGCGTTTCTGATGAACGGGCACGTGGCTTGGTCATTAAGTAAAATGCTAGTTGAGTTTCCCGCGTACTGGCATTCTGTTGCTTATTTAAGCGGCGGCCTTCACAGACTCCCTTTTTCATGATTCCTTACACTGTGAGTCCATAACACTTCCTTGAGAGAGAAAAAATGGCAAAGAAGAATTCTCCACCCTCCTTACGCATTTCTCGAACAGTTCAACACAGGGTAGGAAACACTAGGTCTGTCCTGACCGCTAGCGCCAGCGCCCCTTTTATGGTGGCCTATGGGATCCCCAATGACATGGCATACCGTGCTCCCGGCCTAGATGGTAGGGCCAACGCTCCTCCAGAGAGATTCATTACAGTCTACGAGTACCATTTGAAATGGGGGTTTCGTTACCCCATGCCATGCAATCTGTACGCGCTTGTTGAGGCATTGGGTGTTCCAGCAGTGAGGCTTCACTCTAATGTCATTCGTTACTTGGTCTCACTGTGCATCTTTGCCCGCCTTCATATTGATGCATTTGATGCGAAGGCGGCAAAGGTGATTTTTCGTTTCACGGAGTCGGAGGATTGGATCTCTATGTCTCCTCGATCTGGCTTTCATTTTCAAGTGACCAATCCTGACTCGGTTAAAAATTGGAAGAATCATTTTTTCTTCCTTCAAGAGCCTTCTAATTTGGAGCTCTCTCGCGAGTGGGCTCCAGTCCCACAGTTCTTTTGGAGAGATGTGTCCACAGCGGAGGCCAGGGATGTGTCGGAGTTGGTTGCCACCATTGGTTCTCATATGGAGACATTCTCCATTCGGGACTACTATCTGACGTCCCACGCTTTCTCTACTGCCAAGTGGGGTCCTGAGTTTGGCTGGGCCGTAGCTGGCCCTGAGAAGAGAAAGCCTAGAGCCGTTGTACTTCGTGAGCCTTCAGGGAAAAAGGCTGAGGAAAGCTGCTCTCTATTGGAGATGTCCTCAGATGAGAAAGTTGAGGCTCCTCTAAAGAGATTGAGGAAAGGTGGAGGTACCTTCATGCGGAGGTCACAGAGGCTGGTTGTGCGACCAGCCGTGCGAGCTAGGAGCCCCACTCTAAGGCAGATGCCGAACATTGAGCCATGGGAGGGAGTGGCTGAACATTTACCGATTTTTGTCATAGCGTTAGCTAAGTATGGCATCCCTATGGTGGAGCTTCACTCCGGTGAAGAGTCCCCCGCGGGTCCCTTCGTCGATCTAGAGCTGCAGGAAGCAGTTGCTGAGGGCACGCCGATTGTGGAAGGTGGCACGTCAGCTCTTAAGGAGTTGTAGGAAGTTAGCGCTTTAGAGTTTGTGCCAGTCTTGGCAGGGACTTCAGAGCTTCCTGGATCGCTTGCCAGGTCACTCTTGGAGGTGTGTGTCTAGGAGAGTGCGGCCGTGGAGGTGAAAGTTGAAGCTAGACAGAATGCCAGTCCGCTTGGTGCCGATCTGACTCTAGAGACTGTTGTGGCTAGGATGGCTCAAGAGCCGGAGCCCCCAAGAGTTCCCTCATCACCTGTGGCCCTAGACCTTCCCGGCTCCACGGAGGTCGCAACTAAATGCGCGGAGCCTCCGAGTTTGTTCGCATTAGGTGATAGAGCTTGTCATCCAGAAACTTCCTTTGCTCAGGTATGATCATCCCGAGTTGATCATTTCTCTGCTGGCTGGAACTTTGAAAATTTCTGACCTTTTGTTTTCCCTTGCAGGTCCCTAGGGAGGTCAACTCTTACGACGCGTCGATTGCTCAATTGTGCGAATAGTTCCATCGCGAGCAAGAGATGGCTCGACGTGCTGGAGTTGAGATGGCTATCCTCTGAGAAGAAAACGAGTATCTGAGGGGAGAGATCGGGCAGCTGAAGAAAGAGAGTGGGAAACAGGCGCAGGAAACCGTGCGTCTGAGGTGGGAGGTTGAGCAGTTGAAGAGAATGGTCACTACTTTGGAGGACGACAACTCCCGCTTCTCCAGGAACCTGAGGGGGCAGCTTACTCCGGCGGATGTGGCCCTCGTACTAGAGCGCAGGTATTGGGATAGCATTCACCTGTGCCACAAGATTGCCTCCCTCGTGCTTCCAGATGTCTCGGAGGGCGTCTTTTATTCAGGCAATTCCAGAGTCTGCGACACGTCTTGCCTGAGAAACATTTTTGAGGAGGTGGGCCCATCAGACCCATAGGGATAGCCTTGTTTGTACATAACTTCTTCCTTTTTTGCCATTTGACAACACCTTGTATATGTGCCTTGAATGAAAAGAAGTATCCTTTCTTTCATTTAGTGCCTTCGTGTATATAATGTAATTTTTGAAATCATAACTCATGTTTTAAAAGCTAAGCTTGTAAAACTATTGTCACCAAGGCCCCAATCCAGCACCTTCTACGCTGTACTTATCCATCGTCAGAGAATGTCGTCGCATCTCATGCGTTTAATAGAAAGCTCGATCTAGTAGAGTGGACATCGTCGCAAGTCCTGTGGAGCCACGCCAAGGGCCTGCTAGGTTTTCAGGCCACAGCAACCGGACTCCGAGTCTAGCCCTTTTCGCACACGATGCCTATTTTAGGTGCTTGACCCCCACTCAAGGCATTGTCGCTCTCATATACACGGTCCTAACCCACGACCATCATAGACTGAGGGTGCTCTCTTCTTTGCAAGAAGGACACCGCACGCCTACAATTCTTACCCCCTAAAATTTTAGTGGCCGTATGTTGGAAACTTCAAAAGCCCCAAGGCCTAATATTTTGATCGCACAGGTCGCCTGGTACAAAACCAAGGATTGGAGGGCCACTGAGGGCCTTTCAACGTAGAGCCAAAATTCTGAGGTGGTCACTTTCGGGCCACTTGGCACGAAGCCAAAGATTGATGGGCCGCTGAGATCCTTTTGACGCGGAGTCGAGATTCTAGGTTGGTCGCTTCTGGGCCGCTTGGCGCGGAGCTAAGGATTGAAGGGCAACTGAGGTCCTTTCAATGCGGAGTCGACATTCTAGGTTAGTCGCTTTCGGGCCGCTTGACATGGAGCAAAGGCCTTGCTTTACGGACGGATGAGAATCTTCCCGACTTATGAGCAGTCTAGGTTGTTTCTCTTTTTGGAATGTCATGCTTGCAAACACTCATATGAATGGACACACAAAATAACCAAAATGATTAATTTTATTAAATGAAAACACACAATACATGTACAAGCATTCCTCATGGTATACGTGCATGCCTTACCAGGGCTAGTTTTGTGCTATTGATAATATTTTTTGAGGTTGGCGGTGCTCCAGGTCCTCGGAACCAACTTGCCGTTCTGGTTACGTAACTTATACGCTCCACTCTGGAGGATTGTTGAGACGAGAGACAGGCCCTCCCAGCTAGGGAAGAGTTTTTTTCCTACTAGCGGTCTTTTCTGGAACCTCTACACTCCAGATGATCAGGTCTCCAACCTTGAGCAGGCGTGCCTTAACCCACTTGTTGTACTACCGTCCGATACGCTGCTGGTAGGCTGCAGTCCTCAGGTGGGCCGCGTCATGAAATTCCAGGAGCAAGTCAAGGTATTCTCTGAGTCTCTACGAGTTGGTGGCGGGATCAAAGCATTCGACCTGCAAGCTGGGAAGTCCCACTTCAACGAGGACAATCGCTTCAACTCCGTAGCAGAAATTAAAGAGTGTCTCTCTCATTGGTTCTTGCGAGGTTGTTCGATATGATCAGGGCATGGAAGGCAACTCGTTGACCGAGGAACCCCCTGCGTCTTCCTGCTTAGTCTTCAGTCCATATAACAGCGTGTGGTTGGTGACTTCAACCTATTCATTTGCATGAGGGTACGCCATATACGTGTGAACCAGCCTGATACGTAGGCCTGCACAGTACATGGTGAACCTTTTGTTGATGAATTTGGTTCTATTATCAGTCATTATGACCTCGAAAATCTCAAAACGGCAAACGATGTTCTAGCATATGAACTCCGTTGCATTCTGCTCCGTGATCCATGCCAGAGGAACTACCTCAACCCATTTTGTGAATAGTCGATGCCAACAATGAGAAACTTCCTTTGTCCAAAGGCCAGAGGTAGTGGTCTAAAGATATTTAGCCCCCATTGTGCGAACGACCATGGAGATTGAAGGGTGTGCAGCTCTGTGCAAGGCCGATGAGCCATGGTCCCGTGAACTTGATAGCTTTCACACCTCTTCATGAATTCTGAGGCATCTCGCTTCATCGTGGGCCAGAAAAGATCTTATCATATGATCTTGAATGTGTGATTTTTTCCTCAGATGTGCAAGCCGCATACATCGAGGTGGACTTCACTCAGTCCGTATTCAGCTTCCTCAAGGGTTGGGCATTTCAAGTAGGGAGTGGAATCCCCTCGCCTTATAGCCTACCATCGAGAACCGCGTACCAGCCTGCTATCTTCTTAATCCTCTTGGCCTCGACGACGTTCGTAGGCAGTGTGCCGTCCACCAGATACCTGTAGTACGAGGTCATCCAATTGTCACCTTCGTCAATCCACAGTACTTTCTGGTCCGAACCGTCCACACTGGGTGCGGCCAAGATTTTCCACAGGATCCTGGCGTACTGCACCGGAGGTCCTACAGCTGCGTCCTTAACTAACTAGTTTGCTTTCTAGTTTTCGGCTTTAGGTACGTGTTTGATCTTGAAATGCTCGAACGCCTAGATTTGGGCTTTTGCTTTCATTAGGTATTTCGCGAGCTGAGGGTTTGATGCCTCGAAGGCTCCTTGGATCTAATTGACCACGAGCTCCGAGTTGCTGCGTACAACCAATGACTTGGCGAAACATTCCTTTTCTAGACGAAGTCTTGCAAGAAGAGCTTCGTATTCTGCCACGTTATTAGTGGCAGGAAAAGTCAGCGTAACAGAGTACTTAATCTCTGTACCATATGGAGTTCTGAGTACGACTTCAGCTCCACTGCTTGTTTGGGAGGATGATCCATGATAGGGTTCGGTGCGTCCAAGCTCTTCAGGCTGTGTGGGTCTTCTAGAGTTGGGTCGTCGTCTCAACGATAAAGTCCGCCATAGCATGGCCCTTAAGAGTTGGTCGTGGTTAGAACTCCACATCGAACTCTTTCAATTCTGTAGCTCACTTTACCAGCCGCCCGGAGGTCTCCGATTTGTAGGATCAACTTCAAGGGTTGATCCGTTAAAACGATGATTCAGTGTGCTTGAAAATAGGGCCTTCGCTTCCGTGCCGAATAAATGAGGGTCAGCATAATCCTCTGCGCATGCGGGTAGCGAGTCTCCATGTTCATCAGTACCCTACTCACGTAGTACACGGGTTGTTGTGTGCCCTTGTGCTCTCTGACGAGCACTGAGCTAAGCGCCATGTCCGATGTGGCTAGGTAAAGGTATAGGTCCTCGCTCGAGGATGGTGAACTCAAGAGAGGCGGGCATACAAGATACGTCTTTAGCTCTTGAAATGCTTCCTTGCACTCATCCATCCATCGAAATCCAGACGCTTTGGTCCTCCCTTTGAGCGCCTTAAAGAAGGGTAGATATTTTTCCACGGACTTTGCCAGGAATCGCAACAAGGCCGCCAGGCGCCCTGTGAGTTTTTGGACTTCTTTCACTGTCCGCGGGGGGTTCATATTGAGGATGGTTCTAATTTTCTCCAGGTTAGATTCTATACCGCGTTGGGACACAATAAAGTCCAAGAACTTTTCGAAGGTCACCCCAAACGCACATTTTTTCGGGTTGAGCTTCATCCTGTGAGTTCAGAGTACCTCGAAGGTCTCCTCTAGGTCGCAAACATGGTCGTCGGCTAGTCTACTCTTCACGAGCATGTCATTGACATACACCTCCATGTTCCTCTCGATCTGGGCCTCGAACATCTTGTTCACAAGACGTTGATAGGTTGCCCCGACATTTTTTAGGCCAAAGGATATTATTTTATAGCAGTGTGTTTCCTAATCGGTCATAAAGGAGGCGTGTTCCTTATCGTCTGGATCCATCCTGATCTGATTATAACCTGAATAGGCATCCATAAAGCTCAGGAGCTCGTGTCCAAACATATAGTCCACCAGTTGATCGATCCCAGGGAGCAGGAAGCTATCCTTAGGACAGGCTTTGTTTGTATCGATGAAGTCCACGCACATCCACCACTTGCCGTTACTCTTCTTTATGAGCACGACGTTAGATAGCAATTCCAGATACTAGACCTCTCTAATGAATCTGGTGTCCTGCAGTCACTTCCTCCCTTATGGCATTAGTTTCTTGACGAAGTGGTTCCTACGTTTTTGCCTAATGGGCTTATTACCGGAATTAAGGTCTAACTTGTGAATCATTATTTCGGTCGGTCTCCTCGTCATGTTGGTAGGGACCCACGCAAACAAGTCAGAGTTCTTCCGAAGAAAGCTAATCAGTCGATCTCGGTTGGCGGCAGTGAGAGAGCTGCCAATATGTATGCACTTCTTTTACTCAGCAGGGTCTAGAGGTATCACCGTGGTTACTTTTCCTGACTGCGCTTGCTGTAGCGTGGTTTCATCAGAGAGGTTCAAGTCTCCATCCATGCGGTCTAACACCGTTGGTCTGACACCATTGGGGTGACTTGGGATAGGTAGCACGTCCGTCCCATCACCTAATCACCGAGCACCTCTCCTATGTCGTACAAGGTTGAAAACTTCATCTTTAAATGAGGATTCAGAATAATAGCCCCGGATGCCATGAGGAATGGTCTGTCAAGGATGGCGTTGTAGACGGACGGTAGATCAACAACATTGAACGTTAGCTCTCGCGTTGCAATATGCAGATAGGTTCCCATCGTAATTCCAGCTGGACGACCCCCTGTACAGATATAGGTTCATTGTCCATACTATATAGAGGTCCATCGGCCGCTTTTATCTGACTTCTTATCAATTCAAGCTTAAAGAAGGCAACAAGATACAGTGAATTCTGATAGGTTTCATTATCAACAAAGACTCATTTCAGTTGGTAATCAACTGTACTATCTGAGACCAAGACAGATACAACAAGGGGATCAAAATGAGGGAGGTTACATGAGCTATATCGTCGCTGCTAAAACTAATAGCATCACTCCTATCCCCTATCTTCGCTCTCTTACTGCTGGAAGTCTACTCGAGTTGTGCTTGACTACTGCTCTTGGCTAGCGCGGTTGAGATCATGTTGATCACACCGGCAGCCGTATGGTTCTTCGGAGGCTCGTTCGCCTCACCTTCTGAGATTGCGGGGGCCTGCCCCGAGCACTTTACGAACCATTTGAGTTGTCTGCGACAGATCAGATCCTCTATCTCCTACTGTAGGGTCCGATAATTCTCTGTAAAATGTTCCACGCAGCGGTGGTACTAGCAGTACTTCATCTGGTCACCACTGCTCGGGTCCTTCGACTCTTTCGGCTACTTGAAGAACTTTTGTCCTGAATCTGCATCAGGAGATATGCGCGGGTATCATTTAGGGGAGTTTAGGAACGTTGGCCCGTACTCCTTCCTAAATCCCAGCGAAGGCCGTGGCTGCTTGCTCCGTTCCTCGAAGCGGCTACTGCCATCGTTCCTCTTCTTCACGGTGGCTGGCTTGGGCCCCCCAGGAAGGCGGTCCGTGTGTTCGGGATGCTTTACCTTGTTGGCTTCCTTTGCCAAGATATAGGCTCGAGCGATGGCCTCTGCTTCCCAAAAAGACTGAGGGCGCTAATGCGACGGGTGTTTGAAGAAATCCTCTGCTGCTAAAGTAGTAACGAAGGCATTGAGCTTCAGCTCATTAGAGAGTTGGGGATCCGACACGCCTCAGTGATGAAACGGTTGAGGAATCACTTCAAGCTCTCGTCTGTCCTTTGGTGGAGGCAGACTAGGTGCCAGGGCTATTTCTCTTCCCTCCCACTGGAGGCAAATTGGCTCAAGAAGCAGTCTGCAAGCCCGTCAAAGGAGTGGATGAAGTTCGGTGGGCGGCCATGGAACCAAAGTAGTGCATCCCCCCTGAGGGTGATGGAGAAGCACTTGCACATCACAGCTTCGCTCGCTCCCTAGAGGGACAGGTGAGTATAGAAATAGTTGAGATGGTCCATCAGATCCATACTCCCATCGTACCCGTCCAGTGTTGGCATTTTGAACTCGTGGGGGAGCAGTTGGGTCCACAGGTCAATGGCAAAAGGTGATCTTTACAGGTCAGCAGAAGACCACACTGGCCTCTTCTTGTGCAGGAGGTCCCAGAGCACATTCACATTTTCCTCCATCAGTGGGTCAGACTCCCTTCTCCGCGTATTGATGACATCGCAAAGCTCCGTATAACCCTGCTTGTGGTGTTGAACTTGTCAGTTGCGGTGGCTTTCCGTGCGGGGTGGTCGCGTACTGTATGAGTTCGCGACTGTCTGCCTCCTCTCGCTGTGAAAGTTATGGGGGTTACGCCGCTCTGGGCTCTCCTCCCGCTCGTCCCGACTAGGGTGGCTTCTAGCCGCCGATTGGGCCCTACTGCGGGAGGTCACCTGGGCCTCAGTGTTGTCAGGCTGATTTGATCTGCCCTTAGGGGCTCTGGTGCGATACCTTCCCCACCTGGAGGATGACGCCTGAGATGGTCGAGGAACAGCCTCCATCCATGGTGTGCCCGTCTAGTTATAGATGGCCTGAATCATCAGCCTCATGTCACCCATATTAGCGGGTAGGCGGTGAATGTCAGGTTGCGGACAGACATCAGCACGACTACCCACTAAGGGGTCATCGCCGCGAGCGGCTTCATCTCTTGTTGGGGCGCTGGCTTGCGTCCAGGTGTTGACCATCTTGTTGTGAAAGAACGAGTGTTAAAAGGAAATGTTAGACTTTTTTTTGCGTTCCCACAGACGGCCGAGTCCTTGATTGTCATATAGATTAGAGAACCTTTAGATTCCTCGTCGTCTGGAGGTGATCACAAGCGGGTTTGGTCTCTGTCGCTGTTAACATGAAACCTGTACAACACAACTAACAAACAAGAGGTCAGAGGTCGGCGAAATTTCTCCCACCGAAAATACTCCGACGCTCAAGTCAGTATCCTTTTGTAATGAACAGAAATGGGAGACGCACGCTTACAGGTGCGCGAAAATATAATGAATGTGTGGTGGGAGTATATGTATATGAGAGTTGAACTCAATTAGCGGTTGGTGGGAGGCCTGACTCCCTATATGCACCGCGTTAGGTGGCTAAGTTTAGTTGTCTGTGAAAGGCTGTGGAGGATGAGTGCTGGTCGTGAGTCTGAGAGCTAGAGCTTCAGGGTGCATATGTCTCAATTTCAGGCTCAAATTATCGATTTGGAATCGATCCCCTCTTCTGTAGAAGAAGAGGGAATATATAGGCTCTAGAGAATGGAGCTTTGGGCGCAAGGATCCTTTCTATAGGAATTTGTCGGCCGTTGACCTGCTAGTGGCGGTTAGTGATGTTAGTTATCGCCTTGTGACGGTGAGGAGACCGTTATACATTGCTGGCGACGCTTGGTCTACCTTTCATATGAGGATTGATTGGTCAGCTGTAGAGAATGGCGTGAGCCGCGGCTAGAAGGGTTGACCTTTCCCTCATTGGCTCGCTTTGCTGCCCTGAGTCTACCGCCTGCAACCACATTAATAAGTTACAAGAAATGCTGATTGGTTGCGGGCGTTGGGCCGCCACGTAGGCTGCTCGGAGTTTTGGATTAAATAGTTCATTTGGGCTTTCGCTTCCTGGATTAAACCCTGCGAGTTCTGGGCTCCACTAGGACTCTGGATCCAACAATTTGTTATTGTATCATTTTTAAAATGTGCTAGCAATTTTTTTTAAAAAATTAATATTCAAAATTAATATCGTTTGGGGGTTATCCTGTAACGTAGCATCACGATTATTTGTTTTTGAAAAATATTTGAGTGATTACTTATGGTTATTTTAGGAATTTTCTTGAATGATTTTATTTATTTATTTATTTATTATTTATATAAGTGTCTCTTAATATTGATTAGTGAGTAAAACACCACGGTACCAAAAATATTTTTAAAATGATTCAAACAGACATATGTGTGACTCGATTCTTTTGAGTTTTATAAAATATCAATTATCAACAATCTTGGGCTACTTTATAGCCTATTTATGATGAATAGCTGTTTAGTGGGAATTTTTTTTCTTAATAATATTTTATTTTATGTATTTCAATCGAAATTCAAATGTTGTCGAATAATATAGAAAAATCAAATGCTTTTCTAATTTTTTTTTCGTTGTTTGTAATGTTATTGTGATGATCTTGTCTGTGTTTTTAGCCGTACAAAATCAAGAATCCAACGCCTGAAGCCTCCTTTTTGTTGGGGGAATGGGCCCCCTTTTTGCACTTAAACCACCATTAATTTCATGATTAACTTCTTGTGACACCATTTAATAATCCCTCAATTAAGAGCTTATGTGGACAAAAATAGGGATAGCCTACCTTTAATTAGAGAAATAAATCTAGAATGATTGCTATTATTTCTTGATATTTTTGTTACATTTAATTAGATCAAATTAAAATTAAATTATTCAATTGATCTGATTCAATTAATTAAAAATTTTATAAAAAATTGTTAATATATAAAAGTGTTATAGATCGGTGATGCATTCTAATTACTCGAATCATTGCACAAAATAGGAAATTAGATTAATTACTCGGTTGATCTAATTAGCACCGAGTCTAGTTTTCATTACTGTTAATAATTATCCTGTATATTACAATATATCAAACGAGAGGTAAAAAATATATGAGATTCGTTTTCTAATATGTCATCTAACGCCCAAATAGTGACCCTTTTTAAACAAATAAAAAAATACAGAAGGAAAATTAAAATTAAAAGATGATACGGATGAGTATGAGTTGGGTTCATTATCCTCGAGTGCACTATTTTACTTGAGTGCCTTTTCTGATTTTTTTTCCCCTCTCATCTCAATTTGGGAGGAGTTAAATTTATAGTTAAAGCCTTAATCGACTAGTTAGTCCCCGAAATTGCCGTCTATGATAGAAGGTGTTTAATGATAAAAGTTAAAAAATATTATTTTTAGAGTGTAACCGTCATTTAAATTAATTAAAAAATCGTCTTGCTGTTAATGTGAATACTGTTCTAGCTATTTTTAGATTGGGTCACTTACTTGTGCATTATTATTCTTCGATTGATAGTAACTATTCTTCAAAATTAAATATCTCTTTTAATATCCTACAGAGCCGTTATTCAAAAAATATGATCAGTTTATTGCTTCCATATCTAAGCCTTTGATGCTTGGGTCATGTTTCAACTTTAAGTTGAGCCAACTTGTTATGAATCGCATCAAACAATGGGTATGGTCACAAAATAAGACCCAACTAATTTTCGAGACGTAGCATGACTATTGATAAAAGTATCCAATTCAATCAAGCCC
>JAODPA010011125.1:0-13549 GCA_025585075.1 Nepenthes mirabilis | reverse complement strand
TAATTCTAAATAGGGGTTAAATTTAAGCTAAAATATATATTAATTTAAAAAAAAAACAAATGTAAAAATAAGACATTTTTCCAATTTCGTTGTCGTTTCGTTCAAACATTTTTTCCTGCCTACTTTTTAACCCTTTTTATTCCTGGGTAGAGAATGGCGTGAATGGCAGTTCTGTGATAATGTCCTCTGGTGGAAGAAAATGGCTAGTGGAGAGTGTTGGGGGTCACTTTTGTATACAAGTCTTGATGGACAAGGACTCGGACGGAGTATAAGGAACCTATGTGCTACTGACGTCTACGAATTTGTGTGCTAAATGTTTGCAGACTATACATAAGGAATTTCAGTCAATTTTATTAACCGGAAGTTTCAGTCAACGAGGGCATTGATTAGCCAAGTGAAAAAGACGGCCAACGAGGGCATTAACCAACCAAGTGAAGAAGACGGTCAACAAGAATATTGACCGGCCAAGTTAAGAAAACGGCCAAAGGGACGTTGACTGGTTGAGAATAGATATGCTGAACAAGCTGTCTTCTAAAGTGGCATACAGTTGACCTTCTTGATTTGACAGTTAGAAGATGTCATTTTTCGGAAGACAACAAGTCAATTTATAGGGCATGCATGCCGCTTGCTATAAGATAGGGCGTGCGTCACCTTTACAAATTTTGGAAACTGTGCACGCAGCTTGTGAACTAAGTGTCCGGTAATTTTTTCCTTAATTGGAAAGAATTTTTCACGTAAAAAATTTTGCGTGTTATATTCTTCATTTTCTTTCACTTTACTGTGCGTGATTCTGTGCAAAGTCGTCTGTCTGTCCATTCTGTGCCAACAAATGGTATTAGAGAGTACGGTTGATAACTCTATCTAAATAGCGTTGCTGTCTTCAAAGAATCTGCCATTTAGTATAGAGCAGTTTAACGGGTAAGGTAATTTCATCCTTTGGTAAGAGAGGGTGAATAACATTCTGACTCAAAAAGGTACGATGAAAGTATTGCGGAAGAAGGAGGAGAAGTCGGAGAACATGACAAAGGAAGAATGGAAAGACAAAAGAGATTTTGCCAATTGTACCATAAGACTATGTCTGGCGAACAACACGTTCCAGGAGGCTCTCGATCTAACAGGTCCGGCGGAGATCTGGGAGAAGTTGAAAAGACGATACAAATTCAAGTCCTTGACAACTAGGCTGCATGTAAAAAAGCAGTTACATGGCCTACGGTTGTCGAAAGGAGAGAGTTTTGAGAAGCACTTGGATGAATTTAATAGAATAGTAACGCAAATGTCGACCATTGACGAGGAGATCAAGGAGGAGGACAAGTTGTTGGTACTGTTGGCTTCTTTGCCAACTTCATATGACCATATCGTCACAACTTTGCTATTTGGGAAAGATACACTCAAGTTGGATGATGTCGTTGCTTCCTTACTTATGAATGAGTTAAAGCGGTCATAAGGGGTTTCAACATTTTCGCATTTTGAGGTACTTGTGACCGAGTCTAGGGGAAGGAGTAGAGGACACAACCAGAAGTTTGGAGAGAATGGACGCAGTAAATCTCGGTCAATGTATTAAAACCTTAAGTGTCATTATTGTGGTAAGAAGGGCCATATCAGGAAACACTATTTCAAGTGAAAGTGTAAAAATGCAGAGAACGAGAAAGTAGAGAAAGAACGGGGAGAAGAAAAGTATTCGGTCTCGGTGGTTATAGGAGGTGATCTTCTGCTGACGTGTGAAGAGAACGTGGCAAGTCTGATAGACCATGAGTCCCACTGAGTGGTTGATTCTGGTACCTCTTTGCATGCTACGTCTAAAAGGGGATTGTTCACATCCTACACTTTAGGAGATTTTGGAATAATAAGGATGAAAAATGAATGAACATTTCAAATTATTGGTAGATGTGACGTCGTACTGGTCACCAATAATGGGATGAAACTACTATTAAAATATGTACGTCATGTCCCTGACATCCGATTGAATATAATTTTAGCCGACTGGTTGGATGATGAATGTTACTACAATACCTTCTGTGAAGGTGAGTGAAAGTTGACCAGGGGATCTCTGGTTGTGCCAAGGGAGAATAAGTGCTCCAACCTATATGTAATGAAGGTGTGTGTAATGGCCGGAGATGTAAATGCCACAACCAGCAATGAGTCCGAGAATCTATGGCACTATAAGTTGGGCCACATGAGTCAATACTGATTGTATCATTTGGTTAGGAAGGGCCTTATCCTAGGGATGAATGAGCACGGTTTACGGACGTGTCCTCATTGTATGACCAAAAAGTTATGGAGAGTCTCGTTTTAAGGAGACTCGTTCTCTACAAAGGCAAAAAATACTCGATCTGGCCCACACAGATATATGTGGACCATTTAAGGAGAAGCCTTTTGGTGGAGCCCAATACTTTATATCCTTCATTGACAATTGTTTTAGAAAATTATGAGTTTACCAACTGAAAATTAAGGATCAAGTCCTCGATATATTTGAGCAATTTCATACTCTGATGGAGCGTCAGACGGAAAAAAAAATTAAGACCGTCCAGAGTGATAATGACGGAGAATACACTAGGACATTTGATACCTACTGTCAATCTCATTATATTAGATATAAAAAAACATCACCAAAAATGCCATAATTGAACAGAGTGGCCGAATAGATAAACCACACACTTTTGAAGAGAGTAAGATACATGCTCTCTGAATCAAAACTTCCTGCATTTTTTTGGGTACAAGCACTGAAGACGGCAGCCTATATCATTAATAGGTCGCTTAATAAGCTTCTGAAGGGTGAAATGTCGACGAAGATATGGTCAGTAAAAGAACCCTCTTATCATCATTTGCGGGTATTTAGTTGTAAAGCCTTTATTTATATCCCAAAGGATGAAAGAACCAAATTGGAGCCAATGACCATGCAGTAAGTATTTTTGGGCTATGGAAAAGATGAATTTGGCTATAGACTTTATGACTCTACTAAGAGAAAACTTATCCGGTCAAGAAATGTAGTTTTTATTGAGAACAAAATAATTGAAGATATTGGTAGAAAGACCAAGTCTGATACTAGCCGGACGAACAATGTGAGTGTTAAAATTGCCCGTCCAATACCTATACAAGATGAGGACAATGACCCAAGAGTGGTCAAAGATAATAGTGAGTCGGTTGCGGCGCCTGAGAAGGACATCGATGAAGTCGTCCCTCAACCAGTCGAGGAGCTTCGTGTCCGATAATCCTTAAAGAACAGACGATTGTTCGTCCATCTACCATCCAGTGAGTATATTCTACTTGCTGATACCAGAGAGCCTGAAATGTTTGATGAGGTTATGAAAGATGTGAATAAGGAGAGATGGATGGAAGTCACGGAAGATAAAATAAACTCTCTCCATGAAAATCACACTTTTGACTCGGTCGAGCTGCCCAAGTGGAAGAAAGCTCTAAAGAATAAGTAGGTCTTCCGTTTGAAAACTGATAAAAATTTCACATAGCCAAGGTACAAGGCTCAGCTTGTGGTAAAATGTTTTAATCAATAGAAATGGGTTGATTTTGATAAGATATTCATGCCAGTGGTAAAGATGTCTTCCATAAGGGTTATATTAGGCTTGGCTGCTACTCCAAATTTGGAGGTGGAACAGATAGATGTTTGGACGACTTTCTTTAATGGTGAACTTGAAGAGAAAATTTACATGAAATAGTCATAAAGATTCAATGTTAAGGGGAAGAAACGACTTGTTTGTCGCCTTAGGAAAAGCTTGTATGGATTAAAATAAGCTTTTAGACAATTGGACAAGAAATTTGAGTCGGTTATGATTAGTTAGGGGTACCAAAAGATCACTTGCGACCACTGTGTTTTTACATAGAGTTTTTTTGAAGATAACTTTATCATCCTTCTCTTTTATATGGATGACATACTGATCGTTGAAAGTAATCGTGCTTAGATAAAGGAGTTGAAGGAGCAGCCCGAGTAATCATTTACCATGAAGAACTTAGGGTCGGCGAAATAGATTCTTGGAGTCAGAATTATTCGTGATCGAGAGTCAGGGAGATTGTAAAGAAAACTATATTGAAAGGGTGCTCCAATGTTTTAACATAGACAAATCCAAACCTGTAAACATACCGCTGGCGAATCACCATAGACTAAGTAGCCACCAGTGTCCGTCCTTGGACGCAGAGAAAGCATATATGAAAGGCGTGCCTTACTCTTCAGTTGTAGAAAGTTTGATGAGCTCCTTGGTATGTATGAGACCAGACATTACACATGCAGTTGGTATTGTCAACCGTTTTCTGTCAAACCCAGGAAGGGAGTACTGGTCCGCGGTCAGATTGATAATGAGATATATCCAAGAAATTTTTAAGAGGTGCCTGTGTCTTGAAAGTGACAAATCTCAATTGGTGGGATACTTGGATGCTGACATGGCCGGAGATATTGACTCCCGTAAATCCACATCAGAATATTTGATAAAATTTATTGAAGGACAGTTTCCTGGCAGTCAAAGCTGTAGAAGTGCGTCGCCCTTTTCACTACTGAGATCGAGTACATTGCAATGACAGAAACTTATAAAGAGACATTGTGGATGAAGAAATTTATCCAGGAACTAGGCCTCAGACAAGAAAAGTATAAGATATTTTGTGATAATTAGAATACCATATATCTTTGTAAGAACTCATCATTCTATTCTAGATCGAAACATATTGATATTTAATATTATTGGATGAGAGATATTATTAAAGCAGGTTTACTGTCATTGGAGAAAGTTGGAAGTGAGAAAAATGGCACGGATATATTAATTAAGGTTTTACCGAAAGGTAAAAATGAAACTTGTTCTAGTTTGACTCGGCTAATGGATTCCAATTTCCCACAGTCGTGAGGAAAAATTTATTAGGGGTCACTCTCATGCTGAAGTCCTGATGGATGGAGGACTCGGACGGAGTATGAGGACTTTGTGTGCTATTGAGGTCCGTGGACTTGTGTGTTGAATGTCCGCAGATTATGCATAAAGAAAAGTTGACCAGAAGTTTTGAACGAACAGGAAAGAAGACGATCAATGAGGGTGTTAACCAGTCAAGTGAAGAAGACAGTCAAAAGGGCGTTGACCGGTTGACAACTGTCTTCTAAAGTGGCGTACAGTTGACCTTCCTGATTGGGCAGTTAGGAGACGTCATTCTTGAGATGACAAGTTAATTTGCAGGGTATACATGCCGCCTGCTGTATGACAGGGTGTGTGCTACCTTTGTAGATTTTGAAAATTGTGCACGTAGCCACTATATTGAGTTGGTGACTGTTCATTTTGCTAGGCATGTATATATGTATACTTGAGCTTTGTAATTAGGGTATTAGAAAATTATGAGATCAAGAAAAAGTGAAAACAGTGAAGAAAAAAGAGCAGTGAATGAAAACACAAAGTGTGAGGTCTTTGTATTTCTTGTACTTTGTTCTTCGATTTTATTGTCTTGGGCTTGTGTAGCAATGTGGATTTTTGTAATCAATTTCATATAGTTGATCCTCTTCTTATGGATGAAGTATTCCGTATTTTTTTTCTTGATTGGAAAGGATATTCCATGTAAAAAATCTTGCGTGTTTTATTCTTTCTCTCATTTCACTTTTCTGTGCGTGATTCTATGCAAAGTCGTCCATCCGCCCATTCTGCGCCAACAGAGAGGAGTAGACTGCTAACGGTGGTTGCAATGACGGTGCTTACCTCCACCGGTTTATAAACCTAAAATGACCATTTTCGCCTCTGCTTCCACCTATCAGCCTCTAGACTTGTCAGAAACTGTAGAGGAGTAGCTAGATTCGACCGGAATCCAGCTGAATGGCTGTTGATCAAAATTGATGATTGCTCTGACCGCCTCGAAGCACATGCGATCACACTCTAGTTCAAGTAGGCCTCATCCGAATTTGCAGGTGCGAGTACGGCCTCGAAATCGAATCTGACAGCATTACTCATCTACAATGAATATCAAAATTTTACTTACCCAAAAAAAAAAAAAAAAAAAAGATCAAATTTACTGTCCTACGTATTCATAATGCAAGTCAAGTCAGTTCAAGTTCGGGGTGCTGAAGCGCACGGAGCGTCACAGGCCCCTGNTATAATAAAAAAATTAATAAAAAAAATAAAATTATTATCAAAGCTTTGAAAAGCAGTAGGTGATAAAACAAACTTACAGTACTTTTCTTCTCTTCAGATACGCATACAAGAGAAAAAATCCCACCACCGCGCCGAATATAATCCCTGCCGTCGTCAACCAGAACGCAAACTGCAAGGAGAAATATTTCAGTCATCTTCTTATCATTCAATTCAACCAAACTACGACAGAATAATGGATGTTATTACGGGGAGGTACCATATGTTCTTCAAGGTAGGACTTCAAATTCATCCCAAATATGCCTGAAACCATGCATTACTCGGAAATAAATATCATACTTATTCATTGCGGATCGGGAATTTAAAAATATCACTTTTTTTTTCTAAATTAATTTATTAATTTTCACTTATCTAATAATTATAATTCTCAGGAAATTACTTATTTCACCAACAAAATTCCAACCGAACAAAGGGGAATTAGGTAATATTAAGAGCGTTTTCCTTGGTGGAATCTCTTGCGACCGAAAATTCAAAATATTAATTTGTTCAAAAAATAAGTAATCAAACATTAATAATATGAATATGCCTGACTCAAAGGAGAATGCATTAGAGTGAGGGCAAGGCGTCGATCCGTGAAGAACAGGAAACGGAAGTATTGTGCATCACCTGCAATAAGCGCGCCAACTGCGACACAAAATGTTCCGACTTGAAGAAGCAGCTCAACTTTGCTCACTTCAAGTCTCCGAGAGCTGGAGATCGAAAGAAGACGCTGTTGTCAGTAAACGATCATTGTTATAGAATCAAATTACTCAATCGAACTTTCTTCAGCATGCAGACTGTGCATAAGAACTTGTCAGTGAGCACTCTTTTGAGCCTTTTTTTCTTTTCTTTTCTATTTGACAAATAGGTCCCAACTAAGTAAAGAACAGCGCAATGAGGATATTATATTTAAAGTTCGAGTATTATTGTTTAGATAGACACGATAAAGAACTGAAAAAAATGGGATGAACTAGTGGAAGGAACTCCCACATCATGGGTCCAAGCCTATAAGGGCATCGGATTTATGTAGTTCACACATTCATTTTAGAAAGGTTATTTTTGTGGTTTAAACTGTGACCTCTTCTTAGTAACAATGTAGCAACCTTACCGTTGTGCAACTACATGCGAACAAAACAGGGTGAAGTTTCACTATCACCAATATATCGATTAAGAGAATGTTGAATATACAAACCTCAAATTGACGGCGATGGAATCTTCCATCTCTTTAGCAGAATCAAGAAGCCTTTCTGCTTGACCATGGCAAGAATCACACCTGCATATGCATGAAGGGTGTCAGGTAAAGACTCAACACAAGTGTAGTTCATAACTCAGCTTTGGACTTTCATATCCCAACTCAAGAGAACGTAATCCATTGAAGAATAAACAAAGTGGAAAAAAAAAAACCCACTTAGAGAACACACCATTCTTTGAAAACTATCGTCGCCATATAGGAACCGGAGTTTTGGCTAGACTTAGAACCTTGTTTAATTCTTTTCTTCGGAAATGGGTATTTAATAAAGCGCAGAAACTACATTAATGCTTCATAAAGATAGTACCAAAGCGGGTTTTAAATCTCCCAGAAGGCTTTCAGAGAGACAGATCAACTGAAGAACAGAATAATTATGAAGTTTCAAGCTAGCACCATATTCATACCACTAACAGGAGAGAGATGCATGCAGAACTCGTGAACAAAAACAGACAGCTCAAAGGCATTTCAGAACTCTTCTCTGCTTGTGATTTCATCTTATATTTAATTTCTATTATTCCCTCCATTGATACATAAGAGATCAATTTTGGCAAATACAATGTAATGCGAGCTAACTTTACAATTTCTAAGAAACACTGCTTCTCAGAATTAAATATGAGATGACATGTCTCCTTTTTCCCCCAATAGTTTGCCCAGAATTCTATGGAATGTACTGTGCGGGTTATGCAGGAACAAAAACAAATGAAGCTTTTCTTATTTAGCTGTTGTTCCACTGCTAAACTAAAACATCATATTGTCACCTCTTCCACAACTCCCACCAGATCTTATACGTGCAATACTTTTTTTTTAATAATTAAATAAGATATATAAATAAAAATTTGTAGGAACACTACAAAATTCCAAACCAAATGGCCCCCTTTACATACAAAAATCGGCGCCAAACGAAAACAAAAGAGAAAACCATGGGACCCAAAAAGTCAAAAAGGAGTAAACCAAAGGCCATCTAACTGGTATCACAGGGTCCATCTCCACCAGAAGTATGAATAAGAGGGTAGCTCGTGCCCATCTCCTGAGGATCGTCTATGACATGTTGGTGCTACCTGCAATACTTATTTCTGCAGAAATAGTAATAGTAGTAGCGCTTGTTTTTACTGCTTATTTCACAGTTAATTTCAGATCTATTCTCTCCCTCTACCTCAAATCCAACCTACTAATTCAACACCGTTAATAGCAACATTAATTCCCAGCTAATTATCTTAGAATCCATTTATAGAAAAATATTAAATTTGGCTCTAATTCAAAAGAAATTTTGAAAGCTCTGCTATTGAGCAAGAATTACGTCATCCCAAAATCTGTAAAAAAAAAAATATGACAAACTAAAGAGTAAAGTCAAACATACTATATGTTCTTCATCACCTTAGCACCACTGAACATCACTTGTTAATTATCTTCTAGGCACTTTAAGAATTCCAGCATTTTCCATTGATAGTAAGCCTGTTTTTGAGATCCTAGAATTGCAAATGGCCGGGCACATTGCCAACCTAGATGCAAAAATTGCAGATATGTTCCCCAGTGTAGTAGTAGTTATTCCAATAGCATCAATAGGAAAAAGATAAATTAGTACACAATTTTCATGTTCATTCAGATCTAACATGCCTGTATGAGCAGTTTTGGCCGTCACAGATTGTATGCAACTGATGCAAAACTCATAAAAATCATTGTTAGCAAATGGCAAAACTAAGAAAGGTTTTATGCGCACAACTTGCCTACTATTCATGCAATTTATGATCATGTGATAATGTCAAAAATGACCATTCTTAATACTTTTCAAATTTTAAAGCGGTTCTTCACAAAAAAAAAAACTTTCACGATGATATTTGTTCTCCTCTTAAACATGGAAACAAGCAATCAGTTGACATGCTTGTGAGGGGAAACAAATTAACCTTTGGAGATAGTTTTCCAACAACATCTCAATCTCCTCCTCCTCTTCTGCATCCAACAAAATAATGCCATCAAAATACTTTCTATTGTGATTCTCAAAAACAATTCCTTATGGTAGAACATTCACGCTCCATGCATGAAGAATTCTCTACGACTTACCCTCCGCAATTTGCTTTTCTAAAGCAACAGAACATTCCACAGCATTGTTTACTCTGTTGACCGTGCAATTTCTTCCCATGATGCATATCCGGCGAATCTCATGAGTGTCTTCCAAAAGATCAAACAGCATTTGCCTAAGTGAACCAGCCCTTGAACCCAATTCAACCTTCCACAGAAATCAAAATGACAAGGAGAAAACAAAGTCAGTCTCTCTCACGAATGCCATTAAGCTGTGTTTTTACCAATGAAATGAAACAATAATAAAATGCATATATACCAAGGTTTGCTTGCTAGTTCGAAGTTGCTCTAATACATCTGCTGTTAAGCGGTTCGGAAGAACCTTGAGTAGAGCTTGAACCTAAACCATGAGAGTAAAATTTTACTGAAAAGGATGTGAAGTAGGAATCATGATTAACATAGGTTTGTTTTTTGGGAACGGAAATGCAAATTTGTTTTTTTCCCAACAATGCCAAATCTCCATATATATGAATGTTGAGCTGGGAAAGCATCTGTTAAATTGATATTAAGTGGCTGGAAGGTAGCATAAATGTTCACCTTTGTTCACTGCAACAAAGTGAATAAGAGGAGGAAAGCAAAGACAGGTGCACAAGCAAGAGGAAGAGGAAATTTGGCAGGCTAGATCTCAAGTATAAGGAAAGTTAGGGCATGATATTGCATCACAGATTAAATACCTACTCTTCATCAATCGCGGTGGTCTGCCTAAACATGTTACCCAAAGAGTCTCCTTATTCAAAATGCGAAACATGAATGAAAATATACTAACTGTGAAGCCATACTCACATGAGGTTCTAAATCCATCATCCTCTGCTCCAGGCGCTGTATTCTAGAAACCAAAGCTGCTTCAACAACCTAAAAGTTATGTATGTCAGATGCTGAATATGGTAGCATAGTTAAAGCACACAACAAAATCTAATAATTATTTTAAATAGAAAAAGATTTGAAAAATGTAAATCAGATTGCTAAACGCACCATGAGAAGCCAATAAATTAATTGAGCACAACTAAGAACTCATTAGTCATGAAGCATATATTTCAGAACCATTGCAAAAAGAGCTTAGGATTTCCAAATCCTACAGCAAAGATCAGCTTTCAATTGGATACTATGCATTTTTGTGTGAAAAACACTATCCGACTCTGATACAAAAGTTTTTGGATGGTGGTAAGCATACCTCAAGCACAAACGGCATTGACTGTCCTCCATTTACGGTTTTAGGATTCAATCGAGGCAGCAACGAATTTATGAATGCTTTCCCACCTTTACTAAAGATAATTAACATATACAGCTATAAGTGTTAATCCATGATGTCAAGGCAGACAAGCAAGGCTGCAACATATTGATTACAAAGCCAATACACTAGTCCCAAGCCAAATATTACCGGTTGTAATTAAATATAAGAACGTGTTCCTGCATCACTATCGCCCTCAAAGAACCCAAGTTTAAGAGAATGGCATGCTCACGGACCTAGCACAATGACGGACAAAAGAAAGATGTTGTTCAGTTACTCCGGCACAGCCATAAGAGGATAATAATTAATTGCAGGATATGATATGTCTTCTACAGATAAGAGATCCTTACCTACAATCACCAAAATGAAACCAAATTCACAAGCATGAAGCTAGTGGCTAAAAATTATCATTATTTCCAGCATTATAAACTATCACACAGTAGTCCCAGTTCCACCATCCTGAACAGTTGATGCTGTCCAAGTTGTTCTGATTAAATGAGATGTGCATCAACATCCCAAGACGCAAACCTCAAAATCCAACTACTAGTAGTATTGTTTACCACTTAAAATGAAAAATGAGCAACTAGTATTAACATAACGGCCACCATTTAGCATAAGAAAATAACTAACTTTTCTGTTCAAATGAATATCATCTACAGAAGCATGTTCACCAATTGCAGAACTGCATGGAAAACTTTGACACATTGTCCAAATAGTAAGAAATGATGACGAGATTTCTCTTATTTCGCAGAAATAACTGTGAGCTCCGACACTATACCAGTAAAGAGGGCATTGAATTTGTCAGCCATAAGGATGGATCAACGCTCCGGATATCTCGAGGGCGTAGACCTAACATGAATAGACATGTAAGAATAGGTTAGGAATGGAAGAAAACTTGGTGGAAAAATACTAGCATAAAAGTTACAGCGGAAAAAATCACTGAAACAACATTTTTCACAGCTCACGAGCTATATTGACATAAAGGATTTGAATTTGTTGTTAAGGGGCCAACCAAATAAAAAAAAGGCACAAAGAGAAAGAGACAGATAAAATAGTTGGATAAAAGAAGCTATACAGGTATTGAAATTGATAGTGGCATTGAGAAGAGAGAATTCCTACATGCTACAGGAAAATAAGCCTAGGAGAATTTTTATGCTATCAATAACATCACTATGCTAGCTCAGCTACTCTATTAACAGTTTAAACTCAGGTTTTGACTAGTCGACTGATGAATTTGCACATGTTGCTCTGCAGGCAGCAGGATGCCAAGCTCAAAAGTGTAAGTTCTTAAGATAGTAAGATGCAAGCAGCCTCATCCCGTTACAGAGATACGGTTCATGTGATTTGCATCCATCCTATCTTTTACCTATTTGGTAATTTTATACACCAAAAGTGGAAAAGCTTGTTGAGTTCCATTGAAATTCATTCCCACCGGGCACGGAGTAACTTCACGTCAAAGCATATATGTCAGCCCACAAAAAAAAAAAAAACTAATGAAATTTGCACGACTCACCACTAGACTTCAATAAATGTCTTCTGTTGATCTTTTTAGTAGATATCATCCCATTTGACTTTACCTCGACCACCTAAATCAATTATAAAAAGAAAAGAAGAAGAAGAAGACGAAGAAGAAGAAGAAGAAGAAGAAGAAGAAGAAGAAGACCACGTGTGAAGACTCAGCCGGTTTTAGCGAGGAAGAGCTAAGACTAAAAAATATATACAGATTCTCTTTTTGTATCATTAAACCAAGAGTTACTAACAAAAGAGAAAATAGTCACTAAGATGCAACTACAAAATCCAATCGGAAGTTTCCACAAAAGCCTAGATTATCATAGACATAAATTACACTTTCTTAGTAAACTAGATCTCACATTTCTATGCAACCGCAGCAACAGCATCAATGTGCACTAAAATAGACACGTCTGATAAGATCGGGGTCTCTAACCAAAGCAAACACAAATGACAAATGCAACTTCGTGTATGATCAAAAGGAGATGAACATATCTCGAAAAGTATAGATCATAGAACATACACAAGTAGCAGGCGGAAAATTTTCCTTTATCTTTGTTTTTTTGTTATCAAAACAAATACAGACCTCGTACACCGGCTCGGGAATTCCAAGGGACAGCAAATCTGACGACGACGATGCCGTAGACCGCCGAAAATTGACCTGATCGTTGGCTATTTTGTCGTCATCCACTCTTCCCTCGTCATCAATCTCGCTAGCTCCGGTTTCCGAATCACTCAACTGATCCTCGGTACTAGGCTTTGCAAAGCATCTCGCTCGTAATGAGACCTCGACGCTGATCGTAAAGAGTGATGAACAGTGGCGTCGGAGATAGATCACAGGAGGAGGACATGGTGGCTGCAATAGATGTAACCCGGGGAGGTCGGAGAATACGATAGAAGAAATAGACCGCGAATTGGAAGGCTGAAGGATTTGTGGAGAAGAGAATGCCAGCACCGCCGTCGTAGTGGACAACATCAGTGAGTGTGTGCGCAGAATCTGAATGCATGAAGAGGGGATGAGCGATTCTGGTCACGGTGGAGCGTGAGCGACTGATTTTCGTGGCTAAATATTGAACAGGTACTCGACACGGCTAACGTCGGCCTTCCGATCTTGTGGCGCTAATTCATTTCGTCATTTTTGTTTAAAGAAATATCTTTTCTTTTGTTTTTTCCTGTTCTAATTCGGCGTTAAGGGCCATTAACGGTTAGATTAGTTAATAATAAATATTGCAAATGCAGATTACATACTAAATATATTTATTAATGATTCTGGAAATCCAATGAAGATGAGCTTTTTAGCTGAAATTTGAGTGCCTCTTTCGACTTTTTTTTTTTTTTGGCATGATTTTCACAATATCTGCTAGAGTTTTATGTATCTAAAAAGTT
>JAODPA010011114.1:0-13550 GCA_025585075.1 Nepenthes mirabilis | reverse complement strand
TATATTTTACCTCCCAGACCCATCCAAGGAAGGGTGAGTGTAGGAGCCGAAGGAGCCACGTCAGCACAAAATGGGAGCGGATCCAATAGCATATTCAAGTTCGCAAACGAGTCCACGTCAGCAGAACCTTCACGAGGAAAGGAAGCGCTTGCAACACACATGCCACATCAGCAAGATCGCCAAACGCAAGGCCCAGAAACCATAACGGTTAATCGCACACTTCCACGTCAGCTTCGTCATAGACCTCAATAGCGTCCACACCAATAGCCACTGACAGCACTTCACCACGGCAGCAAGATCGCGCACTGCAACAGCATAGGTGGTCAGCAGTACTCAACTAGGAAGATTGGGTGAAGGAGCCGAAAAGGGAATCGACGCCACGGAATCCACGTCAGCACCACTTAGGGAGAAAAAAGGCTCCAACAGAACGCAACCCTCTCAGAATCAGCAGAACAGGCGCCGTAGAACCTATCCGGCCAAGCAAGAGACAAATAACCAGATGGTTGGAGGTCCCAAAGCCACCACGTCAGCCCTCCAGGCAAAGACTAACAAGGCAGACGAGAGGTTGCAACTGACCCAAACATCAGTTAACAAGCAACCCAAAATCCTCAGATTGTTTTTTGATGAGCCGAGGAGGACTCACCCCTTGTGCAATCTGGACAACCACACCAGAGGAAAAGGAATGAGCAACCAAAGATCCCAACAGCATCTGACGAGCAAGAAAAGTGAACCCTGAGTCGGCCAGGCAAAGGGGAGGGCGCCATTCCTAGTAGAGGGATAGGGCCAGGGTGTAACAGGATAAGGGTCGTCGCCATATGGTAGACCACAGCAGACAACAAATAGAGCTAACCATCCGGTCTCAGGTTCGTAAGAGGGATGCTCCATCTAATCAGGATAGCTCTGTCCCTATGCACATTGGCAATGAGAGAGGTCTCTAGTTTCTCCCGGACCGCAGCAGAGATCTGGTTAACCATCTGGGTTTCATTTTGAGCCACTGTTTGCTTGAACAAATGTTGATTTCTTTCCTTCCAGATAAAATAAACCGAGGCAGCAAGGTGAGGCAGTAGGAGCGAGCTTTGAGGTTATTACCCTTCCACAAATGTTTGCTACCCACATGATGTTTGAAAGCAAATTAGGGTGGGGTGAGCTAAACCCCGCCTTATGGTGCATTAGTCTCCACACAGCTGAGGAAAAAGGGCAATCAAAGAAGAGGTGATCGTGAATTTCCCTTCCATTGGAACAGAGGATACATGACACTAGAGTATGAAGGAAGTTGTTTACCCTATCCAACGTGCTAAGCCTTTGGCAAATCGCCAGCCAGAGAATAAAAGCATGAGCCAGGATGTACATGGGGCCCCAGATAAGGCTGGACCATGCCACCACTCCTTTAGGCTCTTGAAAAAGGCCATACGGAAATTTAGTCGAGAAAACCCCATTGCGATCGGTAGTCCAAAGAGCCACGTCACGACAGGAAGGATCAGGGGGATAGGGAGGCATACTTTCAACAATATCAGCAACCTCCATATCAAACGGATTTAGCCAACTCCAACCACCATTTATGATGATGTCCTTAACTTCTGCATCGTAAGGGAATCCTGTTATACATCTGATTCTCTTATTGAACCGATCACAGGGAGGACTAAGAGGATGCCAAAAGTCAAGCCAAAGGAAGGTGTCGACTCCATCGGCAATAGGGTATCGAATTTTAGGGCGAAGGGCAGTGAGATCCGCCAGTGTGTCACTACTCCTTCCTTCTCCATCAATTTAAATGGGGAAGCGGTTGGCTTTTTCAAGGGAGGCAAAGGCCTTCGTCAAGGTGACCCCATACCTCCATACTTATTTGTACTTGTTATGGAGGTTCTGAATGGTATTATTGACATGAAGGCTCGACAGAATTGCCAATAATTGCCAGTTTGCTCCATCCCCAATTTGCCTCAAGCAAACGCTGAGATGGCTTTTGGCAGTCTGCATTTCTTGCCGGTTTTCTCCTGTGCAGTAAAATCATGCTAACGTGGCTTCCTCAGCCTGGTTTGACTTCAATTTACCCGAAATGGTGTTGTAGCCTGATTGGCCATGCTGACGTGGCCCGTATGCCTATTTGTCGATGTTGGAAAGGTTACAGAACTTTTTGCGATGTTGTGAGCTACCCTGCTAAAGGATGAAGCTGCTAGAATTATCGTTTCAGGTTCATGGTGGCTAGTGGTTGCTGGAGAGCAGCTGATCCTATGTTGCTGGATAGGATGCTGGCTCTCATCCGAGGACCTAGCAATGGATGTAGGCTCTCGTCTGAGGACTATGCTGCTGGGATCCTGCTATGGTGAGACTTGCCTGAGATGCTATGGGCTGCTGCTCTCCTCCGAGGCCAGCAGGATGAATCCAAGACCCCTATGCACTTGGGTGCTAATGCCTGAGTCGTGGTGTGTTCTTGGCCGAATGATGTGGAAGCCCGAGGACTATGCTGATGGCATTGGAAATTTCTTCTGCCTTTTGTTTCTGAATTTGAAAGGATGGGTGTAAAGGCCCAGAAAATTCCCGGCATCGAGTCAATATAATCAAGGAGTTGAGGAAAAATCAAGGGCTACCCGATCAATGCCAGTTGACCAGAAAATAAGTGAGGATAGTAATCCGGTCAACAGGTGTTGACCAAAAAGTGTGAGGGAAAGGGAGTGATCCAGTCAACAAGTGTTGACCGGAAAGCGTGAGGAAAAGGGAGTAATCTTTTCAACATCTGTTGACCGAAAAACATGAAGGAAGCCTTATCTGGTCAAGGCTAGTTGACCAGAATGTGTAGGAAGGAACAAATAAGTCCGGTCAAGACTAGTTGACCAGAAACGCGAAGAGAAAACCAAATCCGGTCAAGGCCAGTTGACCAGAAATAATAAAGTGATCCCCTACGAAAAGTAAAGTCAGAATAACCATGCCTGCAATGCCAGTAAGGAAATCCCCTACGAAAAGTAAAGTCAGAATAACCATACCTGCAACGCCAGTAAGGAAATCCCCTACGAAAAGTAAAGTTAGAATAACTATGCCTGCAACGCCAGTAAGGAAGCCCCTACAAAAAGTAAAGTCATAATAACCATGCTTGAGTAGGTAACCTACTCCCAACCACCCTGATGACCTTGTAAAAAAGAAGTACAAGAAGTTGACCTGTCCTACGTACTACCACCAACCACAATGCCTTTAAGTAATGGCCCTCCCCATGAGTTAGGATAGGAAGCTAGGCAAACGACCAGATGAAAGTGTTAAGAACTTCGAGCCAAAACCAAGTGAAAGGTTCATAGATCCAATCTAGGCAAGAGTACTCACCTTTTTGTTGACCATATGTTTAATGCAAGTAGACTTTGTTTTAAGATCACGATTTAATGCAAGTGTACTCACCCTTTTTAAGATCATGTTTGTAATGCAAGTATACACATGTTTGCAATGCAAGTATGTCTGATTTTTTATGAATTCATGTTACGGTATGTATCATATTTGTTCTGATCATTTGATTTAAGGGAGAATCTTTGTTAACCGCATGTTTAAAAGAAGCCCTGTTATTCATGATGTTTAGTTTCTTTACGCACGAAGTATGGTTATTTGTCGATCTGCATGAATTTTGATAATTGCATTTTTAAGAAAAAGACTTCCTGCCTTGTTGAAAAGAACTTTGATTTTGTTAGAAAGAACTCCGGCTTTTGTTAAAAAGAACTCCTACCTTTGATAAAAAGAACTTTGATTTTGTTGAAAAAGAACTCCTGCTTTTGAACTCTGACTTTTGTTAAAAAGACCTCCGACTTGTGACAAAAAGAACTCTAGCTTATGATAAAAGAACTTCGACTTTTATTGAAAAGACCTCCGGCTTTTGATAAAAATAACTCCGGCTTTTGACAAAAGAATTTCGGTTTTTGTTGAAAAGACCTCCAGCTTTTGATAAAAAGAACTCTGGCTTTTGACAAAAGAATTTTGGCTTTTATTGAAAAGACCTCCGGCTTTTGATAAAAATAACTCCGGCCTCTGACAAAAGAACATCAGCTTTTATTGAAAAGACCTCAAGTTTTTGATAAAAAGAACTTCGGCTTTTGGTAAAAAGAACTCCGGCTTTTGTTAAAAAGGACTCCGACTTATTGTAAAAAGAACTCCAGCTTTTGGTAAAAGGAACTCCGGCTTTTGATAAAAAAAGGACTCCGACATTTGTTAAAAAGGACTCTGGCTTTTGGTAAAAAGAACTCCGGCTTTTGATAATAAAAAAAGGGACTCCGGCTTTTGTTAAAAAGAACTCTGGCCTTGATAAAAAGAACTTCGGTTTTGTTAGAAAGGACTCAAGCTTTTGTTAAAAAGAACTCCGGCCTTTGACAAAAAGAAGTCCGGCTCTTGTTAAAAAGACCTCTGACTTTGTTAAGAAGAACTCCGGTGTTAAGACATTAAATGAAAGACCTTATGGTGTCCAGTTAATTGCATATTTGACTTTGATTTTTGGAAAAGCATGATTTACGGAAATAAGTGTTTGATGGCCGAGTAGCTGCAGGCCTTAAATGTTGCCGTTATTGAGATTCAGTGGGCCGAGTACCTGCAGACCTTAAATGTAGCTGATGGTCGAGTAACTGCAGACCTTAAATGTAGTCGTTTGATTTCGGTCATGACTACGGACCTTAAATGTAGTTTTTTTGGAGGGTCTTGACTACGGACAGTAAATGTAGCATTTTGATTAGTCATGACTACGGACCTTAAATGTAGCGTTTTGGATGGTCTTGACTACGGACCTTAAATGTAGCGGGTTTTTTACGGAAATGAATTTAAGCATGATTTTGGAAATCTAATTGCATGATTTCGGAATCTGTTTGCGTTGACTCCGGCCATGTTTTATGAAACTGTTCATACGCCTCTATTGCATTCTGTCTATTGTTCATGACTATGCATGATTTATGCATGAGTACCTTACTGGGCTCCCTAGCTCACCCCTTCTATTTTTTAGATGATGATGATGGTGATGACGAGTTTATACCGGACAAAAAAGAATGAGGCTCGATGGTCTAGATAGGCAGGATAGCTGGCCGGAATTTAAGCAGCAAGGAAAAAAATTGATGTTTTCACTTTTGATGTTTTGGGAAAGATTTGTAAAATACTTCCATTGCTAAAATTAATGAATATTAGTATGCTTCCATACGCTGTTATGGTTTGAGTAATTTATGATTCCTAGTGGCATCTCAGTTTGTTCGGGACCTTCATGACCGACTAACCTCGTCTTGGCCGGTCAAGAGAGAAACCATGACCCCCTGGCCGCCAACTCATGAAGTTGGGCGTTATGCGATCCTGTGCATGCAATGTAAAATTTATATAAAAGAAAGAAAAATTTTGAGTTCACCCTTTTTAATCAGAGTTTATGATCGGTTTCGATTGACGGGCGGCCGCATGTGGTGGAATGTGGCCGGCCAGTCACAATGGGATTTCAGTTATCTATTGATGCTTTTTTTTAGTGGTGTGTATTAAGGCTGGGTTACTTGTGGCCGATCAAGATGATACTCATCTAGAGGTTTTTTTTGTGTTTTTTCGGCTTCATGATTTGGTTCATGGTGGTACTCTGGGAATGTCCTAGCTTGTTGTTCTACCTCTAAGTCGACAAAATACTTGGAGTTAGAACATCGTTTTGTAATTTCATTTATTTTATTTTCAATTTACTTACTTACCAAAAAAAAGGCTCGGCAAAATGAAAATTTTAAATTTCACTAGAAATGTGATGAGACACAAATCATAATGCTTGCCTTTGTAGATGACCTCCTTCTATTCTCTCGGACTGATGTCAATGCTATCCGGATCCTTAAGGAATGCCTCGAAGAATTTCGGTTGCTTTCTGGCCTCTCTACAAACACGAATTAGAGTGAAGTATTCATTTGCTCAAAAGACAATGCCCTCTACCAGGACATTGCTAGTATTACGGGTTTCAGAGTGGGCAAACTTCCCATTAGATACTTGAGAGTTCCACTGATCACCACCAGACTCTCCATTTCTGACTACAATTATCTCACTGATAGAATTACTTATCGGATCGCATCCTGGAAGAATAGGTGGCTTTTGTTTGGAGGGTGTTTGCAACTTGTCTCCTCCATCCTTTCATCCATCCACCTCTAATTGGCCTCAATTTTCATTCTGCCCCAGGCTGTTCTCAAAGCGATCAAATGCCACATTCGGCGCTTTCATTGGAACGGCTCTTTTGATGGAAAGGTAAATGCAAAGGCTATGTGGGATGACATATACTACCCAAAAGGCAAAGGTGGGCTGGGCCTAAAAAACATGCAGCCTTAGAATAAAGCTCTAATTGAAAAGCTGTTATGGCACGTCATCTCAAAGGATTCTGAGTCGGCCTGGTCTTCCTAGATCGACAGAAATAGAATCAGGGATCGCTGTATCTGGACTCTAAAAGTCCCGGACTCAGCCCCCTAGAGCTGGAGGAAGATTATGAAGCTTCGCCCCTTTATACGCATTCACTCCACCAAGTCCATTGGCGATGGCTCTGACACATTCCTTTGGCATGATAACTGGCATCCTCTGGGCCCACTGAGCGAAGTAAGTACTGATCGTACCCGTCTTGTCTCGGGTCTGCCCTAGGACGTAAAGGTCACCGCCATTATTAGGTATAACCATTGGTGTTGGCCTAATCATTATGATTTGGAAGTTTCTCATCTCGTCGAGAACATGCCTCCCTACCTTCCTAACACCAATCTAAAAGATTCTATACAATGGGATGGCAATGCGAACGACAATTTCTCGACTCGGTCTGCCTATAGTCTCATCCATCCACCCAAACCGAAGCTGTGCTGGGCCACCTTAGTGTGGGGTCCTTCCCATATCCTTGCTCATGCCTTTACCCTATGGCTGGCCATTAGAGGCCATCTTAGTACCCTTGATCACCTCCATGGTATTCCCAATCTTTCTCCTATATGCACTCTTTGCAACACAGGCAATGAAAATCTTGAGCATATTTTCTTCTCCTGTCCATTTTCATCATCCTTATGGACCAAGATTCAAATACGAGCGGGGCTCCACTGGCCTTACCCTGAGTGGTCCCAGAACATCACTTGGGCTGCTCAAAGTTGGAAAGGGAAAAGTTTCTTGGCCCTTTCCAAGCGTCTCTCTCTAGCGGCCATGGTCTACTTCATTTGGAGGGAATGCAACAATCGCATTTTTTAAAAATCCCCCCCTCTAGACACTTCCCATACTTTTTCCCTTATATTCAATACCATTCGGAATAAATTGAAAACCTCCATAGGAGCTAACAGGTGTGCACCACGGTCGTACCTGATTCGATGGAACTTATAAAAAAAATGAGGCAAAAACTTTCCATTTATTTCCTTTTGGTGAAGGTCTCTCTCTCGGCTGGCAGCCAGCGCAGCTTGTACCATCTCTTTTTGCAAACCTCTTTCCATTGCTTTTAGGCGCTTAGCCTGTTTTCACATATACCATGGCATGGAAATTGCCTGTTGGTTGTGGGGCTCTTGTTGTTATTTTACCAAAAGTTTCTCTGTTAATTAAAAAAATAAAAATAACAAAAAAAGAAGTTTTTTGGATATTGGCTGAACATAGGAAATTAATATTAGTGATTATGTATTTGTTTTTCCTAGTCAGCCTTAGCTAGTTGTTTGGGCTGTATTTTCTATCGCCCTCTCCTTGGTTTTTTCTCACACACACACTTCTGCCCCCCTCCCTAAAAAAAAAATCTTTGCGCTTGTTGGTGAGAAATTACTCTGGTTGCTCTAGTTCGTTGGTTTGATCAGGCATAGGTTGCTGTTATATATTGGGGGTTTCCATCGGGTTGATGATGCTTCCATTTGTGTGGTGGATCTGCATATGCTGCCGATGCTATGCTACTGGGCGTGGTTGGCTATGCACATGATGACTTGGCTGTTTTGTGGGTTGAGGAGCAATCATCGAATTCGGTAGGTGGTTGTTGTGCTCTCTTTAAAGTTCTATGGAATTGGACAGATGAACCTTCCCCTGGCCTTCTTCAATACTCAAAGTTTGATGATGGTTTACTTGTTAGAGTTCTCAGGAAATTGGCAGAAATTAGGAGTCGGGTATTGTGAAGTACTGGTGCTCTGTCGTGGCATTGATGAATCCGGTTTGCATTAGCCTTACTGACTCCAGGTAGTGAGACCATGTGGCTGGGTGAAATTTAGTTGCTGCTAATGTAGCTCTTTGCTTGGAAAATGCAATTTTGCTACTGATCGCTTGCCCGGAAGTGGTATGGGAGGGTTTGCTCTGATGCTGTTGAAGTCGGGGCAGTAGTTTTCAGATTTGATCCACTGGTCTGAAGCATGCTGGTTCTCATTGCTGCTCCAGTTGTAGTTCTTGTAGGGAGGTGGAGCTGATATTGGTTGCTATTGCTGAGCATTGGGCATTTGATCTTGTTGCCCAGTGTTGTGTTGAATTCAGATTGTAATGCTGGCTGGAAATCTGCTAGTGCTGTGGTTTTGGCTAATGATTAATTTGATGTACTAGATCAAAATGAGTATCGGGTTGGCAAATCTGGTGTGTTTTTGCTGCGATGCTGAAGCAATTGGATGTGGTCCGATTGATAGCTATCCTTATGCTATATTATGCTACAGCCCCCTATGAAATTACAGGGCGATGATGTAGCTGATCGAAGATATTTGAGGTGTTTACTATCAGCGTTTCCACTAGCATTTCAAACTTATTTGGAATGGAATTGCTGCCTCAACTCTGCTGATGTAACTGCTTGCTTGGAATATCAATTGTGCTGCTGATGGCTTGGCTGGAAGTGGTGTGGTATGATTCGCCATGGTGCTGCTGATGTCTAGGCAGAAGACCTTAAACCCTATCTGGTCCCCCTGTTTTGATGAAATCTATGTAATGCTGAGCTGGGCAATCTTTAATGTGCCGTTGAGGTTTCATGGTGATGCATTGGCTCATAGTTGAAGTAGTGGACTGCCTACTCTCGAGCGTTTTTGCTGAAGTGCTGAAGCATTTAGTTGCCGACTGATTCGGAGTGAATATGCTACGTTGTGTGTGGTGATCCTGAAGCCTTTGTTTTTCTGCCATCTTTGCAGTTTGGAGCTGCTTATTTTGATACGATGATGTGATGCGTGCGTGCCTATCCTACTGACACATTGCTCGAGGCGTATGATTTGTTTTCTTTCAAAACCCCAACTGAGGCTCAGTTTACTGCTAACAACATTGCATGTTAGGTTTATGCTTTTTGACAAAAGCTGTTTTGGTGCAAGATTTTGTTTTCTTGTTTTTTAACCTTTGTTTCGGGGTAAGCCCCACGGTTATGATTTTATTCCAAGTTGGAAAAACACTTGGAATTAAATTATTGGTTGTAAATTTTTTCCTTTAATACATCTAACTTACTTACCAAAAAAAATCATCTAAAATCTCAATAGACTTTATGTCATCTTTGGAAAAAAGAAGGATGTCGTCCGCAAAACCAAGCATCAGCGTTCTTGATTTCTCACATCGCCAGTGATACTGAAAGTCTAAATTATGCCGAGCTTTGACTTCTAGAATACCATTCAGAACCTCGATCACCAAGACAAAGAGATAAGGCAATAGGGGATCCCCCTGTCTGAGACCCTTGGCATGACGGAAGAAACCCACATACTCGCCATTTAAGTTAATAGTGAACGAAGTGGTGGTAATGCATTGCCTGATCCATATGATTATTGGAGGAGGAAAACCCATCAGTTCGGGAACTACCAACATAAAATCCCATTGGATGGAGTCATAAGCCTTCATCAGATCAACCTTCAACGCACAGCGTGGGTCTCCCTTATTCAAGTGATATTTTTGAAGCAATTCTTGGGCTAGAAGAATATTGTCTCAAATGTTCCTGCTGGGGTCACTCCCTCGTGGCACTTATATCCGCGGACTCCATTGGGAAAAATGGACGATGACTTTCTTGAGTGGTCCGAGAAGCCTATCAGGTGGACGAGGACTCATCAGAGGCGTCACGTCAAAGAGGTTGCTAAGGACATGGACGAGGACTCTGAAATCATAGGCGTTGACTCTCTCTCTCTCGTAGGCCTGTTGTAGCCGTGTTTTGCAGGCGGGCTGTTGACCCACTCTGATTGGATGTTGAGGCGGTTGCAACTTCCCAAGGTGTCAGGCTTGTCATTCTAGCATGTCGGGCATGCGTCTGCCATGGCAGGCCTAGGAGGCATGGTCCTGCCACCCTAGTGCCAGTAGGGTGGTCGGGTGACCACTAGGCCGTGTGTATAAAAAGGCTTGTATGCCCTTGCATCTCTTGTATCTTGAGTCTTGGAGTGCTTTTGCCCTGTCTTTGAGAGTAGACTTGGAGTGAGCCTTGACAGAGCTGTGGGCAAGCCTTGTTTGTGAAGATAGAGTGAGAAACAATTTTAGAGAGAGATTGTGAGATATACATTTGAGATTGTTTTCTTTTTGTTTGAGCTTGTGTAGCTAACATACTTGTAAACAATCCATTCTTTATAGTGTATTATTTGGTGGTTTTTCCCTTGGTTGAAGAAGGATTTTCCACGTTAAAATCTTGTGTGTCTTCTCTCGTTTTTCTATCTCTACTTTTGGTTGTCCGTTCAGAGCTTTGCTCTGTGTTGCTGTCTGAGAGTTTTGTCTACTCGGTCACCATGCCTTCCGTTCTTGTGCCAATAGTTCCTTCCAGCAACAAAAGTTGTTTGGCTATCGTCGACTAAAAAAGGCAATGTTGGCTGTAGACGGATAGCTATAATCTTAGAGATGATCATGTACAAGACATTGCAGCAGGAGATGGGATGAAGGTCAGAAACCTTTGCGGGAGACTTAACCTTCGGAATTAAGCTTAAAATAGTCACATTAATCTGTTTTAGGAGCTTTCCATGCAGGAAAAAGTCTTGGATAGCTTCAACGATCGAAGGACCTACTACGTTCCAGGTCGCCTTGAAAAATTTAGCTGAGAAACCATCCAGGCCTAGAGCTTTACAATCATCAATTGAGAAAAGGGACTGATGGATCTCCTCAGCAGTAATTGGACTATAGAGGCCAAGACGGAGGTGTTTAGGAATATAATGGAGGATAAATGGCTGGAGTCTTCCTTTAGGAAATGATCAATCATTCTGCCATATCCCAGGAGGCGAGTAAAATGGTTAATGAAGAGATGTTGAACTTCATCTAAGCTGTTGGTAGGCGAGCCATCCTCTTTGATTAAGGAAAGGATCTTATTTCTGTTACGATTACCAGCAATAGAGCAAAAAAAAATATTTCGAGCACTGATCATCATCTTTGAGCCATCTTAATATTTTTTTTGCTGAAGAAAATCTAGTTCCTACCTCAAGGCTCTACGATAAGCAACTTTATACTTCTCTTCTTCGTTAACGATGGGATGAAGAGTAGGGAGGATACCAGGCTTCTGATAGTCTTCAAGGGCCTTACGCATTATGGAGACTTCTTCAGAGACGTCTCCAATGCTACGATTGAAGTCCTTAATCCTCCCGTTGATCATCCGCAATTTAGATACAATCTGGAATATGGGGACCCCCTGAACACTACACTGTCAACTTTGTTGAACAATAGAAATAAAATGAGGATGTTGAGTGATGAAGTTATTAAAACGAAAACAACCAGATTTTGGATGACTCCTGGTTACAGGGGACAAAATCAAGGGTGAGTGGTCTGGCCGGGGGAAAGGAGGCTTTGTAGTTAAGCTCCATAAGCCAGGGGCGATTAACAACCACTCTATCCAGCTTACGGAATACATGAGAACCCGAATCTCTACCGTCATTCCAAGTGAAAAAAGCCCTCTAAAATGGAGGCTGTGTTGGAAAACTCATCCAGCTGGATTGCAACACCGCCAAAATGGAGTGAATGAAATATGCCCGTGTCTGTGTTGAGGTGGATTTTGATTCTGGATTCCCCTCTAAAATTAGGATTAGTACGGGGCTGAATAATTCTTCGACAATTGAGCTAGCAAATGAGGTGGATGTAAGCTACCAATTGAAACTGAAGAGAAAGGAAATCGACCGACATATAGAAGGTAGGCTGCTGTCTCTCCCATCAGCATCGATTGTTCATCCTAGTTTTGAGGAACCTCAGAAGCAACCGAAGGATGATCCTGCTTTGCCCGCTTTGACTACTAATGTGAACCTTTAGTTGGAGCAACCGTCAAACATCCCAAGGTTAGCTTGGGTACTGATGGGCCAGAGTCTGGGACAGCATGTGATTCTAACCATAGTGTGTCCAACTTGATGTCTACGGGGATTAGAGAACCTGGAGATGCGGAGGTTTTGAATACTGAATGTTGGACTCAACAATGGAAGTCTGCCTATTGGATTGATAGAAATGAGCCTCTATCTGATTCTCCATCCATCCATTTACTTACCAAAAAAAAAAACTGATTCTCCATCGTCCTCTCCTTTGACTTTTTTTTTGGTAAGTAATTGTATTAGAAATAAATGAGAGTACAAAATCTATGTTCTATTCCAAGTATTTTGCCAAACTTCAAGTAAGAACAAAGCAGCAAGGGAGTCCCCTGAGACTATGACAAAGTCATAAAGAAATGAAAAAAAAAACCCAAAAGTAGATTCAACAAGATCAATGACACCATAGTAAAATCTCCTACTGAGTCATCAAAACATCGGATCGGCAACAAAGGCTACAGATGCAGCAAATTGCAGCAAACCGACTAATTAAAGATTGGCCGCCCAGACTGAGAAAGAAAAAGAAGACCAGTGTGTCCAAAATATTCCACGTCAGCCTAACCAGGTAAGAGTCACCATGGACGAGGAGCAAAACGGAAGAATCGGCAATTTTAGCAAATTGGGTCACGTCAGCAAGAGCCCAAACCAATCGCATCACCAAACCGGGCCAAGAACGAACCGGCAGAACACAGCATCAAACATGATAAATAACCGAAATGTCCACGTTAGCCGTTGGAGCGGGTTGCCCAAACCGGAAGCGAGAGAGGGAAGAAACTGGAATGCTCACATGCCAACACACCAGACTAAATTCCATCTATCCATGAGGAGTTCCAACTAGCCACAAGTAGGTTATCGAACAAGGCAAATACTACCACTCAATATCCATCGAACCAGGAGGTATTCCATGCCAGCAGAGCATACCCCATTCTGGAACACAAGCATGTCCAAACCAGTATAACACCAATCTGGCAGGTGCGCCATCCAAATGCATAGAGGTCTCAGACTCACCCAACTGGCCACAGACAAGAGCATCAGCCCATAGCAACTCAGCCATGACTATTGCCAAAGCAGGATACCAACTTCATAGTCCTCAGACGAGGGCCAATCTCCTTCACAGAGTCCTCGGACATCATGCGCATTCCGGCAAAAGGCACGCACTGTGCCTTGAGGCATATCAGATCAGGAGCAAAACTTCAATCCACGTCAGCAAGACCAAACCGGTCTCAACTCTACACTGCCAAAAAAAATAGCAACCAAGCAGACTAATAAGCCACGATCGCAAGGAATCCAAACCAGCCAAAAGCACTATCAAAACGCTTCCTCACATGCCGAATTTGCATTCAGACGGCTACGGAGCGGCTTTCGTGCCAGAGGAACCCTTAGATTTCTTTGAGCCAGATTTTTGCT
>JAODPA010011103.1:69192-152703 GCA_025585075.1 Nepenthes mirabilis | reverse complement strand
ATAATAATAATAATGTTATGTACCATCTGTAAGGCCTAAACGCATGGGGCAATAAACCAGCCGCTCAGGCGCATTTCATGCAGGAAAGACCTCAGTATAGTCAGTTATACTCCTCAACGCCTTTAAATTTTCTTCCTTTCGCTCCCTGCCATCTGGTCCAATGTCCCTCGTCAGTTACTCAACCAAAATATTAGCATTTCAAAGATGGAAGATGATCACCATCGTCACAGTGAGCATGATCAGCTGTTCACGGAGATCGTGAACCGGGGGATCCAGGATGGATCCCAGAGCTTCTCAGTTCGGGTTGGACATCGTGGCCTGCCAAACTTTGTGAACTCAGTGAACTTGAAGTATGTGAAGCTTGGATACAGTCATCTGGTTAGGCATGGATTTTATTTGGTAATTGCTCCCCTTTTTGTGGTGATATTGGCTGTCGAATTAGGGAGGATCATGGGTTGCGATGTCTCCGGCTTACTGAGAACGGACCTTACTAATGCTCTTTACTTCATGGGGCCATTGTGCTTGCTTCTTTACGTCTACTTTGATCTATTGTCTCGGCCTACCTATCTGGTCGATTTTGCTTGTTATTGTCCCCCACATGAGCTTCAGGTATCGGTTTTTTACTTCCATTTTAAATTTTTTCTATAGCAATACAAGTATATCAAAAAAGTGTTAAGAAAAGGTGTCAGTCAGTCAGTGAAACCGAGAGGATAAAGATGATAAATCGCTCACGCACACAACTGAGAGATAATAGAGACTTGGGAACACAATTTTATATGGAAATCCTATTCTGAATAAGAGAAAAAAATTGTGAGACCTTAGTCCATAAAAATTTCACTATTAAATTTAGTTATAAAAACTCTTTGATTACAAAAACCCTTGGAGAGTAGAGAATAGAGTGTAAGAGCAAAAATAGTGACTAATTATTTTTCTCTCTATTTTTCTCTTCTGCGCTCTCTCATGCACATCATCGCTCAGCATACACACATATATATAGATATCGGGCGACCACTTACTCTGTAGGGTGGTTGCATGCACAACAAAACCTGCAACCGACTATACAAAAAAATATTTTTGCCGAGAGTAGTTGATTTATTCTGCAAATCGGTTACCAACTCTGAAAATCAACTTTCTTTTTTAAAAAAGTTATCTGTATAGACTTTGCATATTAGTTTTTCTAGACAAACTGTCAATCAGCAGTTGTTCAACGTAAAATCCTCGTCCTTCAATCAGAGTCCTTAACCTTCAATCAGAGCCCTCGGCCTTTAATCAAAGCCCTCTATCTTAAGAAGGAAATTCAATTTCAAAAATTTTCACTCCGAAAATCTATTCCGGCAAAATATAACCACTTCGGCATTTCTTCTATTTTGGGCCACATTGTCGGGTGGATAAGCGTGCGATGAATAGAATAATATTTTTCATACAAAAGTAATCTAAAATTCCAACAAAAAGGGCCAGTGCAAGGAGCCACAGAGCCTCCTAAACTTATGTTCTCTCAGGATATTATGCATATGTTTATTCTTTTGGAGCATTTTGCTGGCACTTTTTTTTTTATTTGAAAAAAAAATTAACATTTTTTATCCCAAAATGAGGGGAAAAAACACCGCTATTTAAAATCTTAATCATAATCCATCTTTTTCATAAAAAAGGAAAAAAAAAATCTCAAAAAAAAAATCCAAACAAAAGAAAAGTGGAAAACTTTCCCAATGTGGTATTTGTTGGACCCCAATATAAATGCCCATAAAAGCAAGGCCTAAGCAAAAGGCACAGAAGTGCGCCTGACAAGCGAAGGAAGTTGGACGGCCTAGAAGGCCCAAAACGGAGGTCAACATCCCAAAGGTCAAGATCACAATATGAGTCCGAGAAGTCTCACCAGCTCATAAAGAGAGCCCGAGGGCACCACCTAGGCTCCAGAGGACAGGAGGACGACCGAGAACCCCAGGAGTTCCGACAAAGCCTCATGACAGTCCGAGAAGCCAAGAAGAGATTCAAGGACTACCGTCCGCCCGGCCGAAAGTGCCAGCTAGGCAACCTCGCCGATTCCCAAGGATCTTGCAACCACTGCCAGTCGCCGTCTCAACAGCGAGTCGCTATCTCAACAGTGCATGCCTAGTCAAATCAAGGCTGATATTCAAACCCTATGCCCCTGATACACTCAAACTTTGCAGCGGCGCCGGCCGCATGTCACTTCGCCAACGTCAATAGTCATAAATGCAGCTAGGGGATTAGAGGGCAGTCTCTCAGCCATCCGTCGGCCGCCACGTGTCTACTCTCCAACTGCCCATTTTCCACTATAAATACCCAACACAGGCTCTTGCCTAAGGGACTTTCGGAGCCCTCATTTTTTCTACTCACTCTGAGAGTAAAAGCTTCCCTTTCGGCTCATCCAAGACACCGAAGAAATGAGACTTAGAATCCACACACTTCCCTGTAAGAGGAAGGAAAGAGTGACAAAGCTCTCCGACGAGTGAAACCTCTCACATAAGAAACACTAAATAAGAGACACGGAAGGAATGGACTCCTCTGCCTGTATTTTGTAAAGACTTCAACCCAAATAGTGAAGCATTCATAAATGCCCTAAGCCTCGTGGTTTTTCCTCCCCATTTACGAGGAGGTTTTTTACGTAAAAATTCGGTCTCAATCTTTCTCTAACGACCCCTAATCTCTAACACTTGTGTTGCCTGGAAACCACGGATCCGACTGGACCCCGAGGACCAGAACGCAACAGTATTTTAGCAACAAAAACGACACCATCCTTGTTAGTTATCTAGTTAAAGAGGGCCGTCCGCTCCTTTTTTAAACGTTGCAATTTTTTGATGGTTACAGCAACATAAATTATATTTAATATCAATATTTATGCCCATATTTAATATGCCTATTCATTTTCAATACACAAAAATTATGAAAATATAGCTTATTCTAAATTGATATAGAGCAACATGGCACTGTCCATTTCATCATTAATTTTTGCGAGAAATCATAAATCAATATTATGCATAATTACGATATTAATAAATAATTTGAGATATTTCCTGGGTACTTCATTGCTTTCTTGGATTTAGTACCTTGGCTATTAGATTACTTTTGATAGGTCCAACAGCAAACAGTAAAGATCCAGACTCAAGATTTCAGAAGATCTCAGTTTATTTGATGATCGAGTTATAGAATTGCCAAGCTTTCGAGTGGTAGAGAGGCTAAGTGACTTCGTTGTCTTGTCGAGACATCAAGACACCAAGCTAATCAATTGGTACCAAATGGCGATGTGGCTGAATGTTTGTGCTATGGGATAACAGATCACAAAGCTGCCAAGTTGTTAGGGTACTGTGTGGCCAAATTATCAAATCACCTTATGAAAGGGGCATACTCTTTACAAGGGTAATAAAAAACTGACCATCTCGTCATAAAATTACTTATCAAATTTGATCAAAGCAATTGAATAACAAAAGCGGTTTACCAGAGTCAAAGATATTGATATTAATAAATACACAATATCTGGAAATCTGAGATGATCTCACGACCATCATAATCTAAGAACTCTGTGGATATCGAAGGTTAATCTTACAACGAGGAGGGGTCTAGTGTTGGGAATCAACTAAAATAAAAAAAGCAGAACAAATTTGAACCCTCCCATCAAACATCTATATTAAACTTTTGAGTATAATGACTATAATAATATACAATGATTTTTAGCGTGAAAAATCTTTTTTAATTAAGAAAAAAAATTACGGGACAAATTCTAAACAAATATAATATTTAAATATAGTATCTATTATAAAAATAATCCCATTCGAAATTTCTTTACTATAACCCCTAGTGAAGACCAATTTGTTGGGTTATAAGTCACTTCTGTATGGACTCATACCTATTTGATGTCCTAATTCGTAGTACGAATAATGAGTATTTTCTCATGTGTTTTGCGCATGCAATGAAGACCTGAGGTGCTAACTTCAACAGTATCACGTTCGAGTCGTGCCTTAGGCACAATTTTCAAATGTGGGTGCTTGATGAGCGCGCCAAGATGCATTTTCCAAAGGTGGGCGTTCGATGAGTGCATAATGCGCCACTGAGGCACATTTACCATAACATGGGCACTTGAGCACAACAAGGAAGATAAAAACACGGTTGAAGTATGTTAGTGTTCCAATTTCTGCAATTTAAGCACCGTTTTGAGAGAGAAAAGAAGAGAAAGAGAGAGAAAATTGAGAACAGGAAGATTTGTGCATCTGTTTGCGTTCCAAATCGAGTTCTAATTTTCGTCGACCGTGGGAACGTTATTCTTACTGTTGAGAAGAACGTTTACCGGCTTCTATTTTTTTTTCTTTCATCTTGTGTTATATATTGTACGTACTTGTTTTAAGATAAGGTAGTTTGATTTTGTCTTTATGGTTTATATACTCGAGACATTATATAGTGAAAATATTTTTGAACCTTGAATCCCATTATTTTTCTCTCTCATCTAAAAAGGAGTTTTTCACGTAAAAATCGTATCTTTAATGATCGTTTATACTTATTGTGTGCTTGTTGTATGTTACTACGTATTTCTTCGCGGCTCAAATAGTAGGTCGAGTCCCAACACGATTGAACGCAACCCTTAATTCACTTAGCATCCTACAAAAGAAAACACACCAAAAAAATAAGCAACTAAATGATAATATGTATTAAAATAATATTAAAACAACGTAATAATCTTATCAAAAAACAAAACTTAAATTGTATCTCAATTAGATATCGAATCTTTTCCTCTACACCTTTTCTTTCTTTTCTCTTTCTGTGTGGCACTTCTTATATTACAAAATAATTTTGAATGCCCTAAAATTATATCAGGGTAACTTTATATTAGTATCAGCAATATGAACGTCTTTTAATGGTTATCTCTCTAAACAAATGGCTTACAAGTGCCTTTCATGGGTAACCTTTTTGGACAAGCCATATTCGTGTGTCTCTTAGAGTCCACCATATACCATTTGACTAATATTAAACAAACATTCGGGCAACCCTTACACTAGTATCGTGTGACCCTTCAGCGTTCTTTATCGCTTGGATGTTTATCGACTAATTTTTAGTTGATCATTGTTTGAGTTTTCCTTCTGAGCGTTTCGTGAGCGAACATCACACTATTAAGATAATTCATTTGCTTATTATAATATATATAAATGAGTGACCTAAAACCTAACATCCAGTACTAGTGCCTGCCTACCGACCTCAATTGATGCCCCATGAATGTTTTTATAGTACCGAGTTAGGAACTTTCCTTAATGCATGTAGGTTAACTACTCCAAAAATGTGGTGGAAAAAATCCAGAGGATTGAAAGACGCGTTAGAGGGAACCTCTTCAAGCCAACCTTTCCATTAAGTCAAACTTCTGCATATTGCTCGTATTTAAAAAATTAGAGGACGCTACATACTGCCATTCTTTCCCCTGACCCAACAACGGGTCGCTAGGGCTTTGTTCTATCAGCTAAAGACGAATTCAATTGGAACCTCTCCAGAGCCCTTCTCTGAATTCATTGCCAATTCTAACATCTCTATATTACTAGCTGCTTGAGAACATTGCAGTGTATCTGACACTCGGGACCTTTTTTGGCAAATTCCACCGCGTGTTTCTTCATTTTCACTGAAAGAGATCCTGGCACAACATTTTAAAGGCAAGACTCTTTCCCCATATATGGTCTGCAATACCCTTTGTGCACTTCTTTGAGTGAAAAATCCGCTTCAGTTGAGGTGAGTTGCCTCATGTATGAATAGATTTAACTTTATGATATAGTACCCGTCGATGATTGTGTAGAGCTCGACCATCTTCTTCAATCTGTTGGATTTTATCGGTTCTAACGTAGTTTGTCGTTCTGGATTTATTTGATGTAGGAATCCTTTTTATTCGGCTCTGTTGCAACTTGGAAGAGAACTTTGAGATTTGATATGCTGAGACTCTTTGAGTACTTCCATTGGTTGGTTCGTAATTCGTCAATTCCATCATATTTCTGCTTCCTGAATTTGATAAGAGATCATCTTGGGTGTTTTCTGGCCTTGGGACGTGGGCTAGATCCCATTGGTCGAGTACCGGGAGTGGAAATCTGCCCTTCTCAAGGAACCAGTCCAACTCTAAGTAATTGGCCTGAAAGGTGCTTTACACTTGGATTGCCTACTACGAGTTTAGAGTCGTTGAAAATTGTCAGATTCTATATCTTGCACTCTTTGGTGAGTCTCAGGTCAGACAATAATGACATATTTGGCCACATTGCTGTTGTTGGGTAAATGAAGCCATATGGAATAGTTCAAAGCTCTCCCTTCTAGGAAGCTGAGCACGACTCCAACTGCACCTCCTTCTGGATTGGAAGACTCTTAGATATGTGGCATCCATCATAGTGCAAGGGTTGTCAGTCCATTTAATAGCACATCAATAGCAGGATGTGGTTAAGTATTGACGTCAAATTCACTTAGTTCGACTGACCACCTTGCCTATCAACCTGATACCTCTAGTTTTTGCAAGATCCATCTTAGGGGTTGTTTGGTTAAGACAATCACCTGGTAAGCATTGAAGTAAGTTTTGAGTTTTCTTGCGGTATATACCAAAGTCAGCGTAGTTTTTTCTGCAATGAGTTTTTGGGTTAGTGAGAATTATCTATTGTAATTGTTCGGTTTCTGGATGTATTATTCTTCCCAGATTAGGACCAAACTGAGAGCTGTTGCCAAGAGAGCTAGGTACAAATATAGGTTTTCCCCCTCCGTTGGCATGATCTATTTTTCTTTCAAATCCTCAATGCCCTCTGCACAATCTTCAATACTTCATTCCGTTGGAAGCCATTCTTCTTGGCTCCCCTTAGGATTTGAAAGAAAGGGAGCTACTTCTTTGCTGACTTAGTGATTACTCTAGACACAGGAGAGTAAGCATTGATTGATTTCGACAATCATCTTATAAGCATAAGGCCTGAGTTTCCTTGTGGTATATACGAAAGCCAGCATAGTGTTTTTTTGGATTTTGGCCAACATATGATGAATTTTTGGGTTGATGAGAATTTTCTATTGTAATTGATTGGTTTCTGGATCTATTTTTTCTTCCCAGATGAGGACTGCACGCCATTGCTCAGATAGCCAGGTACAAGTATAGATTTTCCCTCTCCATTGGCATGGTCTGCTTTTCTTTCAACTCCTCAATGGCCTTTGCACAATCTTCATTCCCCTGGAAGTCATCCTTCTTGGCTCCGCTTAGGATTTGAAAGAAAGGGGGCTATTTCTTTGCTGACTCAACGATTTCCCCAGACACAGAGGAGAGTTAGCCCATAAGCCTCTATGCATCCATTATGGTCGGTTAGAGTGGGCATATGCCAAATGTCAATACTCTGAAGCCACAGTTAGAACAGCTGACTTCCCTCTCTCAAGTAAAGCCTTGGTATTCTCCAAGTTGGCTTCTGTATACCCTGGTGGAATATGATTAAACCTAGGAACTTGCCACTTATTAATCTGAAAACACATTTAGTATGGCTGAGCTTCATACAATGCTTCTGTAGGATCCTAAATGCTCAATTGATCAAGTGGGTGATTTGTGGCTTCTATGCTTTTGATTAGCATGTCATCCTTGCATACTTTGACATTTCTTCCTATCTTTTTTATGAACATTGCTATCAACTAAACTCTGATACGTAGTCTATTCATTTTGCAGGCTAAAGAGCATAACCTTATAAATAAATCTCATGGTCAGTCATGAAAAATGTGTTCTCTTTATTCGATGGATTCATTCTTATCTGGTCGTAGTTGAAGGAATCATCGAAAAGCTTAATAGTGGTGGCCCTAGAAGGAGACCACTAGCTAATTTGTTCAGAAAGTGGGAAGCTATCGTTTGGGCATATTTTATTTAGGTTAGTCAAATTAACACAAATTCTCTATTTCTTGATGGCTTTTTTGAATAGTACCACATTGCTAGCCAGTCAGGGTAGTTCATCTCTCGAACAAAATGAGCATCCTTTAGCTTATTAATCTCTTCATTCATTGCTTTGAGTTTCTCAATAGAGAAGCTCCTCCACTTCTGTGGAACTAGTTTAGACAGCCACATAGGTGACGGTTCGGCAACATCATCTTGGTTGGTCTTGAAGAAGTCAAACACATTCTTCCTTACCTTTTGTTATTATCATTCCAATCAAAATGAATTTTTCTAGAATGTTTGGGCTTAAAGGGATTGTTATGATCTGAATTATTATGATATATATTATTAAGATTTGAAAAGATGGATCATGATGCCCCATAAAATTTCATTAGTAACAGCTTTAACAATTTTACATGTATATTCACCTAGGATATAATGATATTTATCCCATTTTACCCAATTCCAAGTACCTGCTCAACAATATAAAATAATACCCCACATCATGCCATAATGAATATCTTGATAATCAATGGTACATAAAGTCAATGGGATGTAAGACTCTCATTTACATCGTATCAAATTTATGTGTCCATATTTCAAACACTTATATTGTTCCAACAATTTGATAAAAAACATAATTAATATCATCTTCACGTAATGTCTTCTAAGAAGTACAACCACTGTATCAAGACTTTTAATTTATCTAAACCTACTAATCAAAAAGGTGTAACACCACAGTGTTTCTTTTTTTCTTTTTTTTGAATGATTGGACTCCCAATAATTAGAGATCATTAATTATAAAAATAATGGGGCACATGACATTTTTTGGAGCCAAAAGTTGGTATTGAGGTCTAGATTAAGTTCATAAAAACCCTAGACTAGTTAGATTTAAGAAATAGACTGAAGAGTATTTTGATAATTTATTTAGTCATAGTAGATATTATTTTTCATACTTTGTTTTATTAATTAGAATTCTTTGTGACTATATTAAATATATTTTGATATGATTATAAGTTAAAAATTTAATTAATGTATCAAAATGTGAAAACCAGAAGAAGGAAAAACCCAAGGATCCAATACCCTAGTTTTGACCTAATTCTCCACCATTGAAGTGCACCCATTCTCTTGATGATCTTGGCTGCCTTCCTTAAAATTTTATGCATATTTTGTAGTATGGAAAGGATTATTATTAGCCGTAATTAATTTTTTTGGCTGGCCCTCCTCGGAAGCTAAGCCTTTAAGCTAATTCTCATCTTTCTTCTAAGGGAGCTAGCTGCCCCATCTCTTAAGATTTTTAAACCTAATTCCCCTTATTATTTCAGCTGCTTAGAGAAGAAAGATGAGAGAAAGAAAGCTTTGCCCCTTGAACCATGAGAGTGAAAATCAAGTGTTAGGAAAACCTGAGAGACCTCTTGTCATCTCTTGTGTTGTGCCATCCATTGGAGAAGTGAAAGACTAATTTTTGTGCCTACCTGGTGAAGAGAAAATCACGCTTGTGAAGGTCATAGAGGCTGCTTGTGTTTGCTTTCATCATTGAAGAAGAAAAACCAAGGTAAGTAAACAATTATGCTATCCTTAGGTGATCTTTCTATTTCTTCTAAATTAGATATTCTTTCCACCTATTAAGGTTGGATCTAATATGTTAAATGGGATGCCTTGTATCCATTTTTGAAATTCTTAATTCAAGCCCTTGAGAAAATTCATCCAATGGAATAAAAATAATATATTTGTGGCACAATTCTCATCTTAAATCCAAGTCTTGATTTTTATGCCTTCTAGTATGGTCTTTGGAGTTTATATTCATGAGATGATTTGCCTTTCATGATAACCAAATGGATCTTAAGTTAAATTGGTAGGTCAATAAGTTTAAGGCGTGAGAAAAGTTAAGATCCATAAAGAAATATTCAAGTAGGTGAAAGAGTAGACTATTCCCCTTTTGGCTGTGGCCTTGTGAGAATATTTTAAAGTGTCTTATGAGGATAGACCTATAAAATTGGTGAAAATCCTCATAGGCTATGGCTTGAGCATACTAATTAGGAAGTTAATATGTTGTTTTATATGCTTATTTTATGATAGGTCTACATGGTTACCAAGGTCTAATGTATGAAATGTGGGTAAATCTATCAAGCCGTGATAATGCTATCCTTGGTTGTGGGCCTAGCATGACAATTGGGGTGTTAGATTGTCATTTGTGATGCTCATCATATGCTATGTGAAAGATCTCTGTGTTCTCTAAGGATTTGAGTATATAATATTTATTAGATCTAGAGAATTGATACAATTACTGTGATAGAGACCTTACTGATTAGGGAAAAATGGTAATTTGGCTATGAATATAAGTAGATAATCTTGGAATATATTTAATTTATATGGTTATGTATCTTTAGAATATAAAGAGATGGTCAATTGTGTATTTTATACATTCAATTGATTGGATCTATGAAGAATAAGCTAAATGGCCGAGTGATGTAGGGGCCAAGTGTAGACACTTAAACATAATTTGCATGGTAATATTGGTAGAGCTATGATCTATCTACTAATTGGTAGATTAAGTATAGAAGAATGACATTAGAGGGTTGGCCATGTGTCTTAAGTACCAAAACTAAGAGGTTTAGATTATATTGCTATGTTATGAGATAATTGGCTTAGAAATCCTAGGGATTTTGATGATTTGAGCTTATAATATTAGAGATCGGATGTGTAGAGGAATTTTCTTTTAGTCGCCGAGTGGTAGATCCAGTGTAGGAAATTTTGTTGTTTTACTAAGTGCAAATGTATCATAGAGATGTATAAGGATGATTGGGATTAGATAACCTTAAGTCGGTTTTAAAAAATAGAAGTTGGTCGTAGAAGGAAGTACTCCTATATGAACATCCATGGTTCGCCTTTCCTTTGGTATGATAAATGTTTGTGTCCCTTGTTATTCTACTTTATTTTTTACTCAATGAGTAGGTAGAGGAGATTGTATAGTATCCGGGAGTATGAAACTTGTGAAGTTATAGTGTAATCTATAATTGTCTGATATTTATTGCATATCTTGAAGGTTTTAAGGTCTATTATTTCGTGAATGGATGCTTATAACCTTATAACAATTGTGTTGAGATGATATCTATAATATCATAAGCAAGGAGTATCACAGATGGTGTGTACATGCTATGGGTACATCCTTTGGGAGTTACCATAGGGGCAATGAGGATATCATAGGATGTTGATGATCTCAAAGTACTTGCACAACCAATGAGGGTATAAATATGTGGCCTTTAATTCACAATGGTACAATAAGATTTAAGGAGGTTCTTTTTATCTCATATCGTTAGACCTCGTATCAAGTTGATCCCATTGAATGATTGTGGTTCTTGTTGCATTATTATCCTATCCTTTAATTGTTTCATAGCTAAGTAAAAGAGAGCGCACAAAGACTCTAAGTTATCGGGACAAATGGAGTCCAAGAAAACTTAGAGTATTCTCTATTTTTCTGATAATTAAAACTATTTTTGATGGTTAAGGTCATTTGATCTTGAGATGAGATACTTATTAGTCATATGACCATCATACGGTATTAATAGGGACGCTAGTAGCAAGCTTGTCCACAAAGGAGAAAATGGCCCAAATCTAGCAGCGGCCCGTTTCAACCTGGGATGGTTAACGCTACCGTTGACCGGTGGAGTAGCAAGTAGGCCGGCTGTGGCCTAAAGATCAACGACGGCCCATCTGAGCTGAGGACGGTCAAAGCTACCGTTGACCAAAGAGGTGGCAAGTAGACCGGCAGAAGCCTAAGACGAACGCGACCCATGCCTAAATCGGCCCATGCGTCCCTTTTCAGGCCACAACTGTCATTTGCCCTGATTTCCCGCATTTCCAGAGAAGGCAATCTCCTCTGTAACAGTAACCTCGCAGAATTAGAGCACATCCCAGGAGAAAGGCGCTAGTATCTGCATGCAATCTGCAAGGAAACCCTAACGGTTATTGTGCGCATAAGGAAGGAGATCCATCTCCTTGACCGTTATAGCTAGAAATGGCGCTCACGCTTACATAGGAAAGGCAATGATCTCTTCACAGAAGACGGGCATCCAGCCTCGCTGCGTAAGGAAGGCAGCCCAGGGCCATGGCTATAAAAGGCGATGAAAACTCACTCCAAAGGCACGCCTTTTCTTGCCCCCTCAACGCCCTCAAACAAACTCAAGCTCTTAGAAGCTTTCTAACTCTCGAGTATTCCTACGTTCTCTCTCTCTCTATGTAATTAGTTCATTGCGAACTCAGTACTTAGAGAAACAACTCTCTATGAGCATCTAAAGCCACTCTCTCTATGAGTGCACTCCCCACCTACATCCATAAACACACTCCCAGTATTCATTTCTGCATTCTCTGCATTCACCTTTTATTATCAAAAGACTGCTTACTGACTTGAGTATCGGAGTGTTTTCGGTTGGACTAAATCCCACGGACACCTGACCTCTTGTTTGAAGTTATGGTGTGAAGGATTCGAAACTCAGAAGATGAAGACCGGAATCCGATAGGTAGCTCGACTTGAATCTGTTCGAAATTTGGATCTAGGACCATCATTGGCGCTGTTTGTGGGAACGCTAACTAAAGGCTACCACTGTCATCCTTAAAACCAGTGCCATTAAGCAAGATGGTGAACGCCAGGGCTCAAGCTAGCACTCCCGCTAGAGATGTTGCATCCCCCAATCACGACCACTCAGCTAGTAATCTGGTCAGAGGGTAGCCTGCACCGTTTTTCCTTATCCTGACGGGGCAGATGAACATGTCCAGAATGCTCCAAATGCACTGCAACCGCCAGGGCAAGAAGAAGTAGGGGGCTTAGCCCTCCTTGATTCTCACTCTAGCCTCCAGGCGAGGAGGCCAGAGGAAGAAGCCGGCCAAGAAGGCTTTAAGGCTTGGCAACTTTCATGCTCTGGAGGCCTCCAATGTCCAGAGTCATCCAAGGTTTGAAAGGCGCTTGGGCCATTGGATTCCCGATGAGAGTCCTGAGAGAAGAAACCATCGATATTCCCTGGATGAGCCACGACCTTAGGCTCAGGAGGGAGCCTCTCGGATCGTCCGATCCACCAGTGGTAGCAGCCGGCCGGTTACGCATTGCACCGCAGAAAAAACGGAGTTGAGGACTTACCTTAACTCCAAGAGATCAGGAAACTCCTCCCGTGTGGAGGAAAAAGTCGAAAAGATTTGGAACCGCGTGTTCAGGGACGACGAATACGCCACCGATGCAGAGAGATCCCCCTTCACTATAGAGATCCAAAATCATCCAATGTTGGCTAAGCTCAAGATGCTGGTCCTAGATTCCTATGATGGGAGCACAGATTACCTGTATCACTTTCGCACCCATCTAAGTCTCCAGGGCTTGGAGGAGGCAGTGATGTGCCGATGTTTTCCTCTCACCTTGAGGGGGGACGCTCGGATTTGGTTCCATCAGCTTCCTCCCAACTCGATCCGGAGTTTCAGAGATCTCACTGATCTCTTCTGGCGCAGTACGCTTCTAGTTGTTGGGGAGAGAAAGTCATGGAATCTCTCCCACATCAAGCAGAGGCAGAGAGAGAACCCAGGGAAGTTCTTTGAGCGGTACGTGGCGGAAGCCAGAAGAATTTCCAAGCTCACCGAAGAGATGAAGTTTGGCAGCTTCATCTCTGCATTAGGGTCGGGCGACTTCTTCAAGCACTTATACCACAAGAACCCGCGGACCTTCTGGGAAGCGGAGGCCATCACCAGAGCATACGTGGCCGCCGAAGATGCTAACGAAGCAAAGCGTCCTGAGAAGACCGACCAACCTCACTTTTTCCTGTCCAAAGGAAAGACGAAGAACGGTGGCGGCGACAATCCCTGACGGAAGCAACACAGGACTGGAGCATTGGATCGTAAAGAGTACAGGCCTGTAAATCTGACTCTGCTGAACGACACATGAGCCAATGTCCTCATGCAGATCTATAGGAAGAAATTTGTCAAGTGGCCAAAGCCATTGAAGAACACAAAGGGAGGAAATCTAGCAAATTATTGCGTTTTCGTCGATCTTCGGAACACACCACGGAGGAATGCAAGACGCTCCGGTGGGAGATCGAGGAGCTTATCTGGAGGGGCCATCTTACCAGGTTCATCAGGAATCCTAGGCAGAGTTCTGGCATCACGTGCGGAAAAGGGTCAGATCCGTCTCAGCTGTAGAACCGGGTCATGGCTGGAGTGGTCAACATAGTAATGGCCCGACCGCCCAAGACCCACCAAGCATATCACAAGGAGAGGCAAGTTGGGTGTAAGAAGCAGAGAGTGGAGGAAAATGTCATTAGCTTTAATGATAACGACATGGCTCATGTAATTTTTTCACATATTAATCCATTTATTGTATTTGCACTCGTTTCAAACGGTACTGTGGACTACCAGCTGAAACGAGTTTTTTTTGATAATGGAAGTTTTAAGAATTTGCTTTATCTTGATGTGTTCTTTAAACTTGGTCTAAAAAAGAATCAACTAAAGCCTGCCGAAGAGCCACTGTTTGGCCTAGACAACGAACCTGTGGTTGTGTAAGGGACAATACAGTTGAAGGTCACACTGGGCATGTACCCCATAACGGCGAGTTACACACTCACCTTCCTGGTCGTTTACATGTCCTCTATATACAACGCTATCCTAGGCCGGCCGTGCTTAGTAGCGTTTGGAGCTGTCACCTTAATACCGTACTTAAAAATAAAATTTCAACAACATGCAGTATTGGTGAAGTGTTGGGTGACCAAGCAACTGAATGGACCTGCTACATGTCGCAGGTAGCCCTAAGCGGCGGCGGAAGGCCTGCAGGAGAGTTGGGCCATCGAGACGAAGCGACCTTGCAGCAGGCACAGTCTGGCGAAATCACCAACTTCGTACCACTTAATCCGGATGACCCAGAGAGGTGTGTACAGATAGGGGGCTCACTCGCCAGACCCCTACGCGATGAGTTGATAAGCTTCTTGAGGCAGAATGCGGATATCTTCGCGTGGACGCTCACTATCATGCAAGGGATTCCTGTTGGAGTAATGGTCCATATACTAGGTTTTGATTTCGGCTGTAAACCCGCCAAGTAGAAGCAGAGGAACCACTCCGTTGAGAAGCTCGTAGCCATTCGGGAAAAAGTAAATAAGCTGCTGGACGCCAGCTTTATCAGGGAAGTCTAATGTTCGAATTGGCTCTCCAACATCGTCCTGGTCAAGAAAGTAATTGGAAATGACAGATGTGTGTCGACTTTACTGACGTCAACAAGGCTTGCCCAAATGATAGCTTCCCTTTGCCTAGGATTGACTAACTAGTGGATTCGACTTCTAATCACGAGTTGCTGAGTTTTATTGACGCGTACTCGAGCTACAACCAGATTAGGATGAGCCCAGAGGACGAGGAGCACACCTCTTTTGTGACCGATCAAGTCACCTACTATTACAAGATCATGCCTTTCGGTCTAAAGAACGCGGGTGCGACTTACCAAAGGCTTGTGAACAAGATATTTGAGAAGTATATCGCTCGCAATATGGAGGTGTATGTAGATGACATGCTTATCAAAAGTGAGACCACCAGCGACCATATTCACAATCTGACTGAATCCTTTGAAGTACTTAGGGCGCACCAGATGAAGCTGTATCCGACCAAGTGTGTCTTTGGAGTATCGTCACGGAAATTCTTGGGTTTTATCGTCTCTTAGAGAGGGATCGAAGTGAACCAGAGAAGATCAAGGCTCTCACGGACATGTCTCCACCACGAAGTGTCAAGGATGTCCAGCGGCTGATCGGCAAACTAGCAGCGTTGTCTCGCTTCTTCGCAAAGTTAGGCGACAAGTACTAGCATTTCTTCAAGGCTTTGAGGGGGATGAAAGTGAACGACTTCTAGTGGACTACAAAATGCCAGGCCACCTTCGATGAGTTAAAGTAGTACCCGGCCAGTCTACCATTGCTGACGTCACCAAGAGACGGGGAAGAGACACGCTAGGACTTAGACGTGCAGCGGACGGTCTACTACATGAGCAAGACGTTGACCTGCGCAGAAACACGCTACTCACGTGCTGGGAAGCTCACTCTTGCACTCGTCTTCTCTTCCCGGAAGTTAAGACCCTGCTTCCAGGCTCACCGTGTGGCCGTCCTGACCGACCAACCGTTGAAGAGCATCCTTCAAAAACCCGATATTTCTGGACGGTTGGTCAAGTGGGCCATCGAGTTGGGAGAGTTCGACATCGAATTCCGACCCAAGCTAGCCATCAAGGGGCAAGCTCTAGCCGATTTCATCGTTGAGACCATGACCCCAATCATCAATGAGCATCACGCTGAAGACATAGACCACCACCCGAAGGAGCCAGAGTAGATCCTCAATGTGGACAGTTCATCAACCAACTCAAGCAGACGTGCAGGAGTGGTCCTAAGGATCCCAGACGGGTTTGAGGTGAAATACTCCATTAAACTTGATTTTTCGGCCACCAATAACGTTGCCGAGTATGAAACCTTGTTAGTCGGATTACAACTAGTCAAAAAGTGTTCAGCTAAGTGACTAACCGTCTACAGCGACTCAGAGCTAGTCGTTAACCAGATCAACGGGAGCTTTGAAGCATGTAACCCGCTCTTGGCTAGATACCTAGCTAAGGCGCAGGACACGATCCAGATATTTGATAAACTAAATCTGGTTCGTGTTCCAAGAACTGGGAATTGGAAGGCCGATCAACTCATTAGCATAGCGACGGCTAAAAATCCCGAGTAGTACTTGAGGGACATGAGGGAAGTTTTGACCACTCTCAGCATAGAGGAATAGGGAGCGATGCAATTCTCCGATGTTGAAAACTGGATGATGCCGTACCGGAGGTATCTGCCATTTGGAACACTGCCGGAGAATGCGGACGAGGCCAAGCGGATTAAAAAAACGGCCGACTGGTACACTATAGTCGATGGAAGGCTGTATCGCCGAGGATACTCGACTCCGTATTTTCAGTGTCTTACCCCTAAGGAGGCCGGCTATAATCTAAGCGAAGCCCACCTTAGGATATGTGGATCACACATTGGCGGCAAGAACTTAGCGTTCAAAATCATGTGTCAGGGATATTACTGGCCAACACTGAGGAAGGACGCCCTGGAGTTTGTGAAGAAGTGCGAGAATTGCCAACTGCATGGCTAGCCGCCCGCAGAGCTAAGATCCCTCCAAGCTCCTTGGCCTTTCACACAATCAGGGCTCGATATTCTTGGTTCATTTACCATCGCAACCGAGCAAAGGAAGTTCATCATCGTGGGCATAGGCTATTTCACTAAATGAGTTGAAGTCACCCCGCTAGCCAAGATCACAGAATGCAACGCCCTGGAATTCGTCCGCCAGAGCATAGTGAGCAGATTTGGCGTTCCCGAAGTCATCGTGACTGACAACAGAACCCAATACTCGGGGAAGCGCTTCACCAAGTATTGCACTAGTTTGGGCATTAGTTTGGTCCACATTTTGGTAGCGTACCCCTAGGTAAATGGACAGGTGGAAGTCACCAACCGTACGCTACTCCACGGTTTAAAGACAAAGTTGTAGGACGCAGGGGGCTTCTGGGTCGACGAACTGCCTCCATGTTATGGTCATATCGGACGACTCCTAAGGAATCAACTGGCGAGACACCTTTCAGCCTTTTCTATGGGATCGAGGCTGTAATACCGGTGGAGATTGGGCTCCCAAGCCTTAGGGTCGAAGCATTCGATCTACTTGGGAGCTCCCAAAAGATTAGGGAACACCTAGGTCTGCTGCAGAAAGCCTGCGACGTGGCCAGGATGCGAACAACAACCTACCAACAACGAATTGCTCACTATTATAACAAGAAAGCAAAAGCGCGGGAATTCAAAGTTGGAAGCCTGGTCTTGCATAGCATAGAGGCTACGGGCAAAACAGCCAATCGGAACAAGCTTTTCCCTAATTGGGAAGGCCTATTTCTAGTCTCGGTCGTCTTGCGGAATGGAGCTTACAAGCTCTGAACCCAGAACGACAAGTTGGTCTCGCAGACGTGAAACACGGTCCACCTGAAGTGCTACTACCAATGAAGACCCAGGTAGGTCATTCGTGTGATGTGGAGTATGCTTGTAACATTCATTATGATTAATAAAAAATAATTCTTTTTCATTTGCACTGTCCCATGTTTCTCTTTCCTTTTTCTTTTTCCTATATAAATGCTTGCTTGCAGATTATATAAAATAAACGACCTAGACTGCCCCTAAGTTGGGTAGGTTTTTACTTGCTTGCAATTAAACCTTGGTCATCCAAGCGGCTCGTAAGCGGTCGAATTAAACTTTGGTCATCCAAATGGTCCATAAGCTGTCGAAGTAAATATTGGTCATCCAAGCGGCCTGCAAGCGGTCGAATAAAACCTTGGTTATCCAAGTGGGCCATTCACGGTCTAATACCAAACCTTAGGGGGCTAAAACAGCATGTGTGACAACCTACAGTAGGAGATAGCGCAGTCAGTTAACAACGGTCGACAAATTAGGGGCAAAGTGCTCCGACTTAAAGCTGGCCGCCTGGAATCATGCATGGGCGGCGCCACCTGATTTGAATGCTAAATTCGTTAAACCAAGTGTGAAGATGTCGTGATTCAACGACTCGCCCTGATGACTCATCATGGACTCAAGTCCATCTGAGAGCGCAACACGTCTCCGAGTAGCTGGACTGCGACAATTAGTGTTATGGCCAGCCGCCCTATACAAAGTGCACTAAGCCAGCCAACTAGCGTAAAGAGTAAACGACTAAAGGGAAAGCAGGATAATGTCGGGAAACACTATACGTCCACAAAATCTGTGTTTTATTAACAAAGCTTTATTTACAAAGTACAGCGAAGAATAAAAGTACAAAAATCACAACTAGGGAGCAGAGCTTCCATGAGGACGTGGGAGAGGCCCATGGGCGGCCTGAGAAAAGTCCAGCAGGTCCTCACGCCGTTCGGCGGCACGGTTTGAGGGGTCAAGGACGCCAATAGGAAAATCAGGGTCCGCGGCTTTGACAATGTGGCGACAAATGTTGATGCCTTCGCAGAGCCTGGCCCACAGCGCCTGAGTGACATCCTAAGGACGTAGACGAGTGGAGAGCTTGTTCTCTAACAAGGCTATCCTTCCCCGTAGCTCACCCACGAGCGCCTTCGCCTGGGCAGCCCTCTCTTCCGGTCTTACAGATTATCTCAGCTCAAACAACTCAAACTAAAAGGCGGCCTTCTCCTCTTGGTGCTTCTTGACTTGGGCGCTTAGCTAGTCTATCTGTTGCTTCAGCTCAAAAATCTCCTCATCACGGTCGCCGATTATGGCATTCCTTTGGCGCAGTCCCTTGCACATTGCGCCCAAAATTTTGTCTTGCAAGAAATCAAGGAAGTTAGGCAACAACGACCAAGGAAGAAGAAATGGAGAGCTTCAAAAAGTTACCGCGAAAACTCTTCGTTGCTTCCTTCTTGACCGGTCTCGTGACTCAGGATTTGCTGGAGGGGAATTCGGAGTGGCCTCCTCCTGAAACCGCTCCACAATGGCTTCACCGGCGGGCTCTAGCGGTACGATGTCCAGGAGACTTGGAGCAACGGCCTCTTGTGCAGGCTCTGCAAAGATGTTAACCGCCTCAGCAAGTCCTCCGGCGGCTGACTTTCCCAACTCAACAAACGGCTCCGCAGTTGGCTCCTGTAGCCCGGCGGCTTCAAGCAGCGGCTCCATTGGTGTAGTAGGTGCCGCCAAGCTGCCTAGCAGCAATAACTCAACGAAGGCGGCTCCTGTGACAACTCGCACGATGGCCTCAAATTCCTCCACAGAAGCCTCAACCCCTAAGCGCTCCCTAGCCCCAGTAAGTCGCCCGACCATCCGATAGTTCGGCTCCGTGGAAGACGAGGAAGTAGGCTCAACTGGAACGACCTTCTTCCCTGGGCTGCTGGGAGCCTGAGTGGTCACGAGAGCGTCTGCCTCGCCAATAGTGAGAGCGCCTGCCTTCCTCTTGCACTGCGATGCTGCCGTTGGAGACCTTTTGAACAGGCAAAGGAGAACCCCAATGAGCTCTCTTGGCCTCCTGCCTTAAGACCTGATGATCCCTTATGAACTCGGAGAGATGCTCCTTCACCAGCTGCAGTATGGGCTTCACTGCCTTTACCTCTTCCTTTATTGGTTTCCCAATGAGACCACTAGTGTCCTTGCCCCAATCCTGGGATAATGACAATCTGTCAGTAACGTGAACAAAGAAGAAACGATCCTTCCAGTTCTTGAGAGAATCGTAGATAGTGATGCTGGGAGCCTTTTGAACAGGCAAAGGAGAACCCCAATGAGCTCTCTTGGCCTCCTGCCTTAAGACCTGATGATCCCTTATGAACTCGGAGAGATGCTCCTTCACCAGCTGCAGTATGGGCTTCACTGCCTTTACCTCTTCCTTTATTGGTTTCCCAATGAGACCACTAGTGTCCTTGCCCCAATCCTGGGATAATGACAATCTGTCAGTAACGTGAACAAAGAAGAAACGATCCTTCCAGTTCTTGAGAGAATCGTAGATAGCGCTGTTGATGTGCTGCTCCCGGGGAGACAAGGAGAATCAGTCCCTACTCTGGGTGAACCGGAACATCATCCTGACAGCCTCCACCGTCAGCATCCGTGAATGGTGGCGGAGGAGAATACATAATGAACAAAGATATCGCACAGCATTCGCATGAAGCCGTGCGATAAGAACGTCGAATACAATAAAAATGCGAAGTAACTCTTCTGGTACAGGGAGGTGAAGCCCACTCCTTAGGTACGCCTCATACATAGTAATGCTGCCATCAGGGGGAGAGCAGGCTCTGTCTTGCTCTGTGGGCATCGAGAACACAATCTGAGGAGGAATGTTGAACTTGATGTATAATTTCCTCACCCCACCAGTGGCAATAACTGAGGCAATTTCGGAAACAGAAGGAGCCATGAGATCGGAAGCCAGAGGAAGAGACGACTTAGAATTTTTCATAAGAAAGACATGGGAAATTTGAATTAACGCACGGTTTTTATAAAGCTCACAGTCGTTGGAGTAAGGCAGCGCATCGAAAAGGTGCGCCCATCATGACAGACATGTGTCGTTTCCGAAGAGGGCGAAGTCAAATCGGATCTTCTGCTGAATTAATTACCGGGATTGCAAATTCACTGCATGACGACATGTAGCAGAGTACTGAAGCAGTTCTGCAAACTTTTCGATTGCTTGTTCGGCGACATAATGAAACAACACGTCAATCCAATCCACGCTAGTTCTCTAGATTCTGATATGACGGTCAAATAATCCGGTCAATACTCTCTTCAACATAGTTCTCCGGAGTCTGACATGACGGTCAACGAATCTGGTCAACGCTCTCCTTACGGCTTAGTTCTCCGGATCTTGACGTCACGGTCAATGAATTTGGTCAATGCTCTCTGTAGCATAGTTCTTTGGATTATGACACGACGGTCAACGAATCCGGTCAACGCTCTCCTTTCGGTTCAGTTCTCTGGATCTTGACGTCGTGGTCAATGAATCCGGTCAATGCTCTCTTCAGCATAGTTTCTCGGATTCTGACATGGCGGTCAACGAATCCGATCAACGCTCTCCTTCCGGCTCAGTTCTCCGGATCTTGACGTTGCGGTCAATGATCAACAGACCCGGAGCGAAAAACAAAGAGCATGCACGAAGATGAGGGATGAAGACAAAGAGCCACTGTTGATCAAACTTACCATTACAAGTTACGCAGCTAGATGCGTCCCATCGTGAAGATGCCGGAGGCTGGAGTCCCAGACCACCAGCATGGGGGGCTAGTGATAGCAACTGCAGTAGTAGGCTGGCCCACAAGGGAGGAAACGGCCCAAATCTAGCAGCGGCCCGTTTCTACCTGGGACGGTCAATATTGTCGTTGATCGACGGAGTAGCAAGTGGGTCAGCTGTGGTCCAAAATTAACGATGGCCCATTTGTACTCAGGACGGTCAATGCTATCGTTGATCGGAAAAGTGTCAAGTAAACCAGCAGAGGCCCAGGACGAACACGGCCCATGCCTAAATCAGCCCACGCGTCCCTTTCTAGGTCACAACGGTCATCTATCCTGATTTCCCGCATCTCCAAAGAAGGCAATCTCCCTTGTAACAGTAACCTCCCATAATTTGAGCACATCCCGGGAGAAAGGTGCGAGTATCTGCATGCAATTTTGCAAGGAAACCCTAACGGTTACCATGCGCAAAAGGAAGGAGATCCACCTCCTTGACCATCACAGCCAGAAATAGTGCTCACGCCTACACAGGAAAGGCAACGATCCCCTCACAGAAGGTGGACATCCAGCCTCGCCGCGTAAGGAAGGCAGCCCAGAGTCATGGCTATAAAAGACCATGAAAACTCACTCTAGAGGAACGCCTTCTTTTGCCTACTAAACGCCTTCAAGTAAACTCAAGCTTTCAGAAGCTTTCTAACTCTCGAGCATCTCTACGCTCTCTTTCTCTCTGTCTCTGTTACTAGTTCCTTGCGAACTCAATACTTAGAGAACAGCTCTCCACGAGTATCTAAAGCCACTCTTTCTACGAGTACACTCCCCATCTATATCCATAAACATACTCCCAGCATTTATTTTTGCATTCTCTGTATCCACCTTCTATTCTTAGAAAGCTGCTTAGTGACTTGAGCGTCGGAGTATTTTCGATGGGGCCGAATTCTGCAGATACTTGACCTCTTATTTGAAGTTGTGGTGTGCAGGATCCGAAGCTCAGAGGACGGAGACCGAAATTCGATGGATAGCTTGACTCGAATCTGTTCGAAATTTGGATCCAAGACGCATCAGGTATGGTATTCTGAATATCACGGACAAGGGACATTGTTAGTTGGTATGATTCATGCTATGGGTACAGTTTCTAGAAAAATTGTAGAGGCAGTTACATATCTTGGATATCAACGACATCATGGTATTTATCAATCTATTGAGAGTTAAATAACAGTCTTTGGTTCATAATAACGGAATGAGATCCATTGAAATTTTTATTATCTTTTATAATTGTAACCTCGTGTTGAGTTAGATTTCTTAGAAATTTAAGGAAGATGCCTTAATATTTGGGATACTTTGAGACCTCATGATATTTATGGGATTCTTAGGAATTCGATGGATGTCCTTTGGGATATCATAATCTCGTGTAAAGTTAGATTTCTTAGAAATTCAAGGCAGAGGTCTTAATATTTGGTATACTTTGAGGCCTCATGATATTTATGGGATTCTTAGGAATTTGATGGATATCCTTTGAGATATTGAGATTATTCATTGAGTTCATCTCAAGGATATTATTTATTAAAGTCATTTCTTGAGTTTAACATTGTTGATATGCAGATTTAATAGAATCCATGCCATTTTTTGATATTTGAATTCAGGGAATCCAAGACACACTCGTTAGTGTTTAGATTTAGGGAATTCATGTCATTCTTCTTAATATTCGGATTCGGGGAATCCACTTATGGTTGAGATTCGTGTTTCAGTTATGTTTTGATGGAGTTGCAGGGTTTTCTAGTAGTATTGTTGTATTTTGTTGCTATCATAAATGTTGCTATTGGCTAACTAGAGATTTATTATTATTAATATTATCCTTATTGTTAGTTATTATTACTTATTAATAGAAGTAGCCACTGATTGAATTTAACACTGTTACTTGCATGCTGAGGATCTCAGAGCTTGGATTTCTTATATTGGAGTTGGTGATTATTTACTTCTTTAGACATTGTTGGCTTTAACTAATCATTTTCGGGGGTTATGTCCCCATTATTGATGATGATGTATGATGGATTTTATTATTTTACTGATATTTTTAGCCAAAAGTATTAATGACCATTGTTGATATTTTATTTATAATGTTTTTTACAAGATGATTCATATGATTTTTGAAGTCAACGTGATGGTTTGGGTCTACCGTCGTTGATCAGGTTCAGGTCAACATAATTATGTCCTCAGAGAGGCATGGTCCTTTGAAGAACACTTGAGGACTTAAGAATAGGAGATATTTAAGGGATATTAGGATTTGTGAAGTGGTCTGAGGACTTAGAATATTGGTGGTTATTTTAAGTCGATAAAATTCTTAGCATGTGTTTGGGGATTTAGGATAAAACAGGTAGTCTAAATCAAATATAGACGCATAAGTTAGAGAATTAGGATGGGTGAGATTCAAAGCTTACTTGTTTTGTAGGGTATCTAAACAACTGAACTCAAATTACGATAGTTCATTTGGAGCCTTTGGCAGCAACCATGCAAATATGGTTGAAGCCTTGGGGACACTGAAATGGGCAGTTCAACTGAGACATCATGTCGTCAGCACTCTATAGTGCAAGAATCAGGTTGTGACCGCACTAGCCTCTATTGTCCAGATGGCCAGAAAAAGACAACTGGAATAATTACTTTAGACTCCAGTATTGAATCATTATCATTCTTACTAAATAAGCAACAAATGACTAGCGGATCCCATGGCAGTTGATGATGTTTCAAATGTAAGAAGATTGGTTGCACTGTCACGGATTATAGAGCATTGGCAACAACTACTTCAACTACAAACTAGAGGACCAAATGAGTTCTAAACTCTGCTCTAATTGTGGTAGGTTGGGACACACCACACCGAGGATTATGATATATTGAAGAAGGAGATTTACGCTCAGTCCGACCAATAGTAACCTTAGGTTTCGGAAGGGATTTGCATTAGTATCGAGCTTGAAGCTCAGACTTCATTGTCGACCATCGAAGGTATCGTTCTCACCTCAATCTATTTTATGTTGATATTTAGAATTATGATTTAACACCTCAATGTATGTTTTCTATTTTATGCCCCACTCAAAGGCTATGTTGAGGCCTATGGACTTTACAGCAATGGTGTCTATTCTTGTCAGTGGGAATTACTATTCTTTGAACTCGAGAAGGAAGAAGCCAGAGTGTGTGTCCTTGTGAGTCAACACTACATGCCAAGTGTCTGTTTCAAAGTGGGAGGAGAACATTCATGGCCTATGCGGGAGATTGACTTCCCTATTGAGTTGATTATGAAGACTATAACAAATTTCAAGACCCCGCTATCATATGGCACCAACAAAACTTAAGGAGTTGATGCCGCAATTGCAGTAATAGTAGGAATGGGGCTTCTTCAAGCCTGCACTTGTCATGGAAGAATTCAATGACTAGAGGTATAGGAACAACTTTGTGCTATTTTGCATCAACAACCAAGGATCGAATAAGGGAACAATCAAATTCAAGTAGCCACCATCGAAGACCGAAACACCAGTGGGAAGAGCTCAAGTAGGTTTGAGGATTCATGTACTATCAAGTGTCACAAGCTTTAGATCAAGAACCAAAACACTCCAAAGTAGTGTTGGGAACAGAGTGCAAACACTATACATCAAGGACATCTTTAGTCCAATGGATTGAGCATTCGAAATGCATTTGGATGAATGCATTACTGTGTTTATCAATGACATTGGTTTTACCCTGAGAGTATCTTTAGGTAGGAGAATGTACTATGACTTGAGGAAAAATATTTTAACGATCAGATTAATGAGAATATATAGGTTGAATTTAAGTGTTTGTTCTATCCCTAGGTATAGAGGGAGCATCTAATGTTATAAAGGAAACTTCAATCCATGACTAATACCAAGTCGAAAGTGAGGTTAAGTGAAATTAAGTTTGTAGTTGAACCTTTGAAGACACCTAAGGTTATAATGCAATTTGAGTAATTATGAACCAATATTGTGATGAAGGTCGTATATTTACTAGGTAGCTTAGAGTAATTATAAATCGATGAGTTTAGTTTGGATGTTCAATGTCTAGTGTGTGAGATAAGAGTTTAAGCCATGTATCGAGGTTCTATTAAAGTCACACAAGGAGGTTGGGATTAAGCTCTTAATGTATGAGGGAAGATGCAGATAAATAGTCAATTAGAGGTACATTGGAGATTAGAATAATTTTGGGACCTGACAATTGGAGGAGATTATCAGTAGTGAGGTGCCCTTAAATTTTGATGTGGTAGCATTGTGTGCACAAAACTTCCCAAGTTATGAATTACGCACACCTCAGGTTTGAAAGGAATTATCATTCAAGGAGCATCTAAATTGTGGTTTAGATTGCAAAGAGAAAGTTTTGCAGAGTAAAGTCACCTGGATGGTGAAGATATTAGGAATCATCAATCTGAAGCACAACGTGACAATCTGAAGATATAAAGGAAAAATATCCGTATTTATTCGAAAATCAAGATACATATTGTGAAGACAAAGTTTTTTTAAAGGGGAGGATTGTAACACCATGCTGTTTTTTTGGAACAATTAGACTCCCAATCAATAAAGATTATTAATTATGAAAATAATGGTGTAGATAATATCTTTTTGGAGTAGAAAATTATATGGAGTCCTAGACTAACTTCATGAAGATCTTGGACTAATTAGATTCGAGAAGTAGACCGGAAGATATTTTGGTAATTTTTTAGTCATAGTAGATATTATTTTCTGTTCATTATTTGATTAATTAGAATTCATTGTGAAAATTTAAAATATTTTTTTAATGTGATTATAAGTCAAAAATTAATTAAATTAATCGTTAAAGGGTAAAAACTCGGAGAAGGAAAAACCCTAAAAGCCAAAACCCTAGTTTTAACCTAATTCTCTTTCATTGAAGTGTGCTCATTCTCTTGATGATTTCAGCTGCCCTCGTTAAATTTTATGCACATTTTTAAGCATAGAAAGGATTATTATTAGCCACAATTAGTTATTTTTAGCTGGCCCTCTATGGAAGGAAGCTGAGATTTTATCCTAGTTTCCTCCTCTTTTCTAAGGAGCTAGCAGCCCCCTCTCTTAAGATTTCTAAACCTAATTCCCCTCATTATTTCAGCCACTTAGAAAAGGAATTTTTTTTTTTTAGAAAAAACTTATTTTATTCCGTCTTGCTTTCTGGTCTACGTAAATCATGATACGGTATAACTTAACATAATATGGTATGACCCAAAATTGGCCTAGTGCAGTATAAGATCGGAGATTTCAGTATTTCACGTCGTTTTTAAGATAATTATGCACCAACTATATTGTTATTGTACGACACAATAACTTATAAAAACTCAATAAAGTTGGTGTAGATGGAGTCAATTAATGTGGAAATGTCTTTTAATTCTTTAGGAAAAAAACATTATGAATTTGCATAAAAAGGAACAAAAAATTATGAAGACTTTACCAAAATTGTATGTGGGTGTGGTTAAGGGTAGCTGTGTCTAGCGTTGATGATGCAGGTTTGGCCTTATCTCTGCCATTCCCACCAGCCCCTTTCGGACTACGTGTGCCGCCAGGAACGAAAGATAGCGTATGAAGATGTTCATTTCCCACGTCCATTCTTTCCCTTTTCCTCCTCTGTCGCACTCGATTGTTTGAAACCCATCTGAAACCTGCTCACCATCTCTCTCTATTTTCTTCTCCGCGATATCAAATGCCTGAGAGGATGCGGTTCTGGTGTTCTGTCGGCCTTCTAATATCAATCACCTCTTAGACTAAGCCTGTGCTCATCTAAATTAATAAAACGAGGACGAGTTTTACATTTTATTTAAGAGGTAAATCACTTCACTCGTCTCCGGTAGTCTTCCCCGAATTTCTCTTTCTCTGTCTCTCTGATCGTGGTTATGTTGGTTTTTTGGCAGAACTGAATATTATTGGTGGGGATGTGTGTTGTTAACTCGCCGCACTGATGTTTAGAAGCAACAATATTGTTGCGAGGATCTTCGAACGCCAGATTCGTACACCTCGTCCTGCCACCAGTGTAATTTCTCTCTCTGCTTTCTTCCGTTTCTTTTAGTCTTCCCTCATTCCACTCTTATATGTACTCGAGAATGAATTGCTGAATGATATGTTTGTAGCAATAGTTACTTGTCTCGGAAGCTTAAGTTTTTGGAGAAATGGGATGGCATTACTTGCATTTGTGGTTAGTGCCGGTGGCAAACGTTCCATCGAAACAATCTGCTATTAGGGTATGGACAACATTTTCAAGACACTTCAAAGCTGCAAATTAAAATAAAGGTCCGGTCAAAAGAAACTTAAGGTTGATTAATTGAAGTTGAGTTAAAGATTTAGTACTTGAAATTTGGAGGTTCTCTATATGAGTTTTCTATCGAAAATTGTGAAAATGTAATATTTTTCTAAGTGGATTTTGGAAAAATTCTGCGTTCTAGTTTCACAAGTTTATAATTTGTCGCTTACCAAAAGAATGGAAAAATTAATGTCTACTAGGGAAGCACGTGTGGGTCTTTTTACCTTGTTTTCATCTTAGTTCCCAACTCCAGAACATGGGACTCCTGCATAAGTGTGGAAGATATCTACGTGTATACATTGTGCACCTTGAAAAGTAGAGGCCATCTAGTTCTTCTCTGTGTCTATACTCCTCGCTCACATACATAACAACAATCGACCTTGGTTTTGTCCAGAGACAAAATTGCATTTAATGAATTCTGTATATTTATGAGTTTTATGACCTAAGTTAGCCTTGATTAGATGAAAACTTAGTGGAGGTTTTATCACTTGAGAGCATATTATTTTCAATTCATTGTGCCTGATCAAATGTGTATGGATAGAATCTTATTGTTACACCTGATTATTAATTGGGCAGGCATCAAAGTACCCAACCCTAGTACAGCTTACTTGGTTTCCATCCCTTTATCAAAGATAATTTTGAAAGGTTCACTAGTCAAATATTAAGTAATTTATTGCGTGGAAAATTTAATTATCAGTTGAGTTTTGGATAGTGTAGTAAGGTTATTTACTATGCATGTAACTTGTCGAGCAAGTCCTATGGTGAATTGTCTGAATTTATAGTAGGCATTGCCCCTTCTCTGACATGATTTTCAGGTTATTTTGAGCAGATTCCTCAAAATTAGGTGGATTCCTTGGTCCCTATGCCTTCATCTCTCACTCATTCTTTTGTTCTTTCTCGCAGTGATAATTCTATCCCCAGTAAAAGGAAAAAACTCGTTCTAGAATCTGTTGCCTATTAGATAGAAGAGAGGAAGGTAAGATCGGGCTCAAAAAAACTTACTAGAACCTATGAGACACACTCATAGTAACTATGAGATTCATATGTCTGAAGAAGGATCAGCACTTTTTGAAATTCTGTAATTCATTTCACCATAGTAGAAGTAACTGATTAAACTGCTAAATTTCTTAATTTTCCATCCCTAAAACACAACATCACAGAGTAAACCCTAAAAAGCTTTATGGATAATCTTTCAGGGGCCTAAATGCAAAGTTGTCCGTTGTTCACAGTTAAAACGTTGTTTCACCATCAATTTTCACAGCCAGAATCATCTCTTACAAACCACAACGTTATAGATGAGCCTAAAGCTTAAGTCTGCTTGCTTGTGGTGGAATTTATCCTAAAGCTTCATATACAACTTGACTACTTCCCTACTTCTGCTGAAGACCTCATGATGTGTATTTCCAGTTTGATTTTAGTTTACTTTTGGAATTTCTAGTCTTTCTAGTGTCTTGCTTTAAGATTTTAGCAAAATGCTGCAATTACTTAGCTGGAGACTGGATAGTTATGCTATTATCCTTTGTTATGGATTTTCTCTTTGTTGCTTTAGGATTTTGTTGTTGATATTTTTTTGCTTCCTCTGCATCTTTTATATCCCCGCATGGAATTCTTCACAAGTCATTCTATCCTGATATACTCTAACAGAAATAGAGTGGCCGAAAGGAAACATTTGATGGAGGTTGTAAAGCTCTCCTATTTCAAATATGAGTTTGAGGATTTTTTTGGATTGATGCAATGTTGGCAACTTGGTATCTTATTAATCTGATGCTTTCAACTACTTTTCAGAGGGAGATCCCATATTATGTGTTATTACTTGAAAAGCCATTACATTCTCTTCTAACACAGATTTCCAATTTTTATAGTTGCAATATTTGGCCTTAGGTGATTAAACTTGATCACAAGTTTGTGTAGTGTATTTTTCTCAGCAGAGTTATCACTTTTTAGCTCCACAGTTGGGGTGTTTTCTAATGTCATGTGATGTCACACTTCACGAATTGATTCCCTTTAAATCCAAATTGTTTCCCTGGAGGCTTGTATTGATCATTATCATGATATTTTTGTCTATGATATTGTTCATATAGTTGTTGATCAGGTATATTTGCCTCCTGTGTCTTTCCCTCTTGCATCTCTACCTGTTGTGGCTCCGCATCCTCTTATTACTCAGGCCTATGTTTGTGGACCTTGTCGGATGTTTGGTTCCTCTACTATACCGAATCTCGAGTTGGGCCCTATTGAGCCAATCGGCATCTACCGATCTTGTTGTTCCTGATTAGGAGACTGATTCAAACCTTTTAATTGCATTGTGGAAGGGCATCACAGCTTTGGTCCTTATCTTTTGTTTGCTACTATATCATATTCTAGTGTTTTATCTTCTATGCTTGTGTTTGTGTCTGCATTGGATTCTCTTGTTGTGCCCTAATCTATGCCAGGAGCTATTTCTTATCCTAGTTGGTAGGCAGCTATGAAAAGGGAGATTCCTGTGCTTGAGCAGAATTGGATATAGCTTCCTTTGTTGGGAAGTTCATTGACTGTAAATTGGATTTACATATTGAAAATGAATCCAAATTGTTCTGTTGCTTGGCTAAAGGTTCATTTGGTGGCTAAATAGTTCAGTGGCGATAATTAGGTAGTGGTTCGCATTGTGTCAAATCCAGTATTCATGAATGCATGAAGCAATGGGTGTGGATTGTCTTTTTGTTAGTGAGAAGTTTCAATGAGTCATTGTTCATGTTAAACAAATTAAAGATCAGTTAGTTGACATTGTCACCAAGTTCTAATTGGAGTTCAAGTTGAATACTTTTGTAACAAGTTAGTTATGATTAACATTTGTACTCAAACTTGAGGGGGAGTGTCAGAATATTCTAATTGTTAGAATAGGTAAGGTGATAGTATATTTCTTTGTAAGTGTATTTTAGTCTTCATATTACATTCTAAATATCGTGTATATGTGTGAATAAATCTTAATAAACCTGGTCATTCCTATCGGCTGTCTGTATCTGCCCTCTCTCATTTCACTTCCTCTATTCTCAACATATTTTGTTGTATTTTTTCTTGTTGGCCTAGTGCCTACCTTACCCAAGAGGTGGTGGGTGCTATTGGGTGTTCTGAGTTTTATTACTTCTGTTGCACAATAAACAAGAAGATTGATCCTCTGGTGGAATGTTTCTTTCTGTTGGAAAAAGCAAAATTCTTGAAGTCTGAGCTGTCAATGGCATGGGAAGGATGTGATGAAGATTGTTTGGCTTGAATTGATGGTTGTTAAAGGCATTTCTTCCCAATCTCTTATTTGGTTGTGTTTTTTCCCCTCAAAATTTATGCATATTAGTTTGAGGGAGTCCATGGTTGAATAATTCAAAAGGAGATTGGTGTTATTGAAATAGTATTATATATCCAATGGCGGAAAGCGTATGATTTTAAGAAGGGCCTTTTTTCATTTTGTACTTATGTTCTTCCCTTTTTTGTTGACCAACGTTATGGTGGAAAGAATTGAGAAAAATATTGTTGAATTTTTATTTGGTGCCCATGGAGAATTGTTTAAGTACCATTTGGTGTTCCTAGAGAATTGAGAAGAATCTTGTGGAATTTTTTTGGTGTTCACAGAGAATTGTCAGTTACATTTGGTGAGGTGGGGGCATAGTCACATTGTCATTTGAGTAAAGAGTTTTAGAGATGAAAAAGTTTCTTAAATACAATTAAATATGTGCTTGGGAAATAGGTGGAGATGGAGACTCATGGTTGAGAATATACGCTGTGGAGAAATCATGGGTATATATGGTGTCTTTGGCAACAGGTGTACTAGGGATCAAGCCTCAACAAGAACAAATATCGCATGCATAAAGCTCCTGCTCTATCGGGGACCGGGAAAAGGTCAGACCAGTTTTAGGTCTTTTGTACACAATCTTATATTAAGTAAAAGGTTATTTCCACAACTCAAACTTGTGATCATAAGGTCATATGGGGACAACTCTATCGTGTTCCAAGTTTTTTCTTTTCCAACAAGTACAAAACCTCATTAAAACTTCATTATTTTGACTGAATGAAGAAGTACATAGGAGGACTATTTGTTTATCAAATTTCTTGGAAAACAAGGTAAGTACTAAAGAAACTTAATTTTACGAGTAAAATATCCTATTCATGGAATACCCAAGTTTTTTAATATTCCTACTAATAGAATAGGAAAAATGCAAAGGTTTTTCTACTCTCACTTTTTTTCCAATTCCTTTTCAACTTTTATGTTAGTATTATTTTTGTTATATGCAAAAATTGCAAAATATTTTGTCAAATTGATGACATGCCAAGTCATATGTCCACACACGTGATGCCATAAATTTTAGTAGTATAAAAGTTTAAAATGAAAGTCAAATTTTGGAGTTTTTCTTCATCTTGATATGGGCAAAATTTTTTTCATATAATAAAATTGGTACTAAAATAAAACTATGGATTGAATTTGTATAAAATGAGTATAGAATAGAATTGGGCAAAGACAACCTAAAAAATATTTAAAAAATGAGAACTTCTTCGATTTGCATTAGGATCCTAATGTTAATAGATACCTCTAAAATTCCGAAGTTCCAATTGTCTTTTATGTGTGTTCATCCTTGTTCATTCCCTGTTCAAAATATAGCTGTCCTTCTGAAGAAAATAATTGACGACTCAGCTATGTGGATGACAAAGATGCTGTAGCATGAATGCAATAAAAAATATGCTTGCGATTGATTGGAAAATAAGGGGAGAAACTTCTTAAACTTATGAGGTTTGGATCAGCATTTGGGATCCTAATCACTAGTTGGGGTTCAACATGTGGGTATAGTTGAAACTTAGATTCTTCTTCAACATCCTCTTCTTCAGGTGCTCCTTCCAATTCCTCCTCATTTTATCTTGGCACACATTTAACTAACATCAATCAATCACATCATGGTTTTTTTGCATTAGCGCAGTTACTTATGAGACTTAAATCACTAACATGATACGGCTGTTGGTGATTAGCTGCGATGAGTTGGCATGTCTTCAAAGGTCGAGCAGCGCTAGAAGTTGCATTTGGGTTAATTTACAGATTGCCTTTGTCAGTTGTCATCTTTTGCCAAGTAAATCTTGCCATACTTTGTGAAGCATGGTCGTCCATTCTCTGCTCAATTGATTTATTGTGGAGGCTAGTTTCTGCTCAAATGCCTGAATTAGGTCTTGTATTTCTGTTATTTGATCACTCTGTTTCCTTTTTTCTACTTTTTGGAGCATGCAAAGTTTGTAAACGATTGGTGAGGTTGACTTTCCATGCAAAAAGTTCATCAATCAATCAGCACTCAGTTTGAGTTGTCTTTTGTTAGAGTATGACACTCTAATGCTAGGCATTCCATTGTCGTTAATCCATCCTTTCCTTTCATTTATTATGGGAAATATGACTAGTGCTGCTTTTGATAGATAAGATTGATTGGTCCGTGTATACATGTGACAAGTCGAGGTCTGAAAGGGTTACTAATGAAATACCACATTTAAAAGCCGTTTAGTTCTCAATTTATTAGCTCATTGACTCTCCATACAGGGCAGAAGAATGTGACCTATTATTGAACATACAATTGCTGGACGTAAACCTATTTGCTTTCTCAAATTTTTAGGTTTTGTTGTAAGTCTAATTGGTTACTTCCAATTGCTAAAATCAATAGTTCAAACTGCACTAGGATACAATTCGATCCTTCTACAGTGTTGGACCAAAGTTTCAAACAGAGCATTGTTTACCATGGTTCGGATGTTGCTGCTGGTTCTGTTTGGTAGAAATAGAATTGTAAGTCCAAGCTGGGAAAAGTAAGAGGGCAGCTGGTAAATAGAATAAAAGGACAGGACATAACACACTGGACAATGGCTAACGGGATTAACTCAACCAAAGGAACAAGGGCCTGTTGGGCCAAATAAATTGATAGACAGCAAGAGATAGGCACACTAGCTGCATCCCATATGAGAGATAAGACAAAACTGGTGAATGGTGGCAACTGAGGAGACAGGGAGTGATATTTGCAGTGTCTATGGTGGCTTGAGAGTCTTGTGGTTGATGGTGGTTACAGGTTGTAGGTATTTGAGTTCTAGGGATTGCAAGCAACAGACCTATGGCTAAGGTTTAACTGAAGATTGGGGGCTGATAATAATTTGGTTGGCTTCGGGGAAGTAGTGATGGGGTGGTCTTCGCTGCTGGGAAGATTCAAGGTGTGGGTTATGGGATTAGAGGCTGTTGGTAAGACAAAATGTCGGTGATAGCGAAGGTGGATGAAGATTTGCTGGGATTGCAATTTGACAGTGTCAAATCCGTGATTAATGGAGGGAAATGATTATCACAGCGGCAGGATAATCCCAAATAATTGCATTGGATCAATTAGGCTTTGATAGCAAATTGATGGGGAATGAGCCCCAATGGGAATAAACCCAACTCCACTAACTTACATTTGATTCGGCATTCTACCTAAAGAGGAGGTCTACTTGGAGATTAAGTTGCTCAGAAAACAAGAGAAATTTTTATAGAAACTAATTATTGTAGTAAAAATTTTGCTAAAACTCATACTAATAAATCTTGCTATAAGACCTATGGAAAAAAAAAAAAAAATCTAAAATCAGCCAACTAAGGGCTTTTTACACTTGCTATCAACTTTTCTTTGTATTTTTTCACTTAAACACTACAACATTTCATTTTATTTAATCACGTATGATTCACATTTCTTTTCAATTAGCCATCTATCCTTAGTTTTGCACATGTTTAAGCAAAATTAACCTTTGTTTTTGCATGTTTGGGGTGTGGTCTTTGCATATTTGGAAATATAGTGAAATGTACAGAAGAAATAAAAATGAAATACAAATTGTAGGTGGATAAGTGAAATAAGGAAAATGAAAGTAACAGTTACATGAAAAACCTGAAAAATTGTACATGGTAAGACAAAATTCTCCAATTTACAATAAAATATAGAAATTTTGGATTGATCTCTAAAGATCCGAGATTCCAATTTTTTCTTTTACATGCATTCTTCAATAAGTTCTTACGGTGTGCCTTCCGCAAAACCTTTAGGGGAATGTCTCTGTTGAAATGTGATTGCAAAGGTGTCTGTATTTTGTTTCAGATTTTGGGAGGTGCAGTTAGATTTTGGAATGACTGCTGGTTGGCTAATTATGTTAAGCTGCAGTTTGTCCAAGTTTTTCTCTGTTATTCATAAATTAAGATGCTAGAATGGCGTATTATGTTGTTGTGAATGAGCATGCTGCAGCTTGGGCCCTCTGTAGACAGGAATCAGTTGGCTTGGAGTGAGGAGAAACTGCTGAAATTTCATAGCTTATTGTATAAACTTGAAGTGGATAGCCTTGAATCTGTGGATTGAGATGCGGTCAGGTTTTCATTATTTGAAGCAGATTTCTTCTGTGTCTTCTTTCTATCGAGTTCTGCACTTCTGCTTGAATCTGAGAATTGCATTCACTTGGAAACTATCATAGAAATCAAATGTGCAATCAAGAGTCTCTTTCTTAGCTTGGGAAGCTATTTGGGGAAGATGTTCGATGCTAATTTAAACCAGAAGCGGCTTTACATTTGCTAATGTTTATTCTCTGCGGTTCAGAACCTAAGTTTGTAAATTGTCTTGTTATTCTCTGTGGTTGAGAAGTGGCTTTACATTTAAATCAGAAGCATCTTTACATTGCATGTCTGCCATCCCTTGAAGTCCACTGGGAGTTCGCTGCGTGATGCCTGGGTTCTTGCTGCCAGTGCTGAAGGCATTTTGGCTGAGGTGTAGTACAGAATGATGAAGAAGAATCGTCTGTGCTGTTGGTGCTTCTAGCCTATTGTGCTTTCTATAGCAAGAAAAGAAAGATGTTGCATTGAATAGTTTTGAAATTAGGCTAAAGTTTAGGGGGATTGGTTGCATTTTATATTGTTGGCAGCATGTGTGTTTTCTCTCTTCTCATTCAACTTGTTGTATAGAGAGAGAGGAGAGAGAGGGAGAGTTATATAATGATTATGACGTCATGCAAGGTAAAATAAATTTAGAAAAATGTAAAATTGGCTGCGGCCAAGACAACTCATTTTCCCTTCATTAAGTCTAATACTCTAATCTGTCCATGTACACATACCCCTATGCCCCAACTGGAGATTTGCATATTGCAAATCCTCTGATGATGATGCCTAATTAATTTTATTTGCTTTTGTGATAAATCATAATCAATTTCATTGGAACAAAAGTGGTACATCTTGGAGGCATAATAACAAACAACTCAAATGTATAATGAAGCCTAGCGTTATCAAAGGCACTAGGCACTAATTCGAGGCGCTCACCCGAAATAACTAAGACGGTAATTAAAATATAAATAGGTATGCCAACATGCTATATTGAAAAATATTAATCAAAATTCAAACAACAGAAAGAGAAATTCAGAAGCTAAAGTTTTACCTTTAGTATAAATAGGTTTAGCTAGGACATTTATAACACGACCCAAATAAGCCGCTAAATCAAGTTCGCGTTTAGGTGAAGGAAGTATGAGCGCTTTACCAACAGTTGAGACCCAATCCAAGACATTTTGGCTTATATTCCTACTAATGTAATTTTCATTAAAGATGGACAAATATTCTTATCTACTGATCTATTTAATGTGAGAATTAGGCTTAAGTATTGTATCAGTGCACAATGCAGTCATCAAAATTACTAGCAGTCAAAAGCACTGTGTTTATAATCACAAGATGCTCTAAATCTAATCATTGTCAAAATCCATCACATCATCTTCATCACAAATTTCATCATCAAATAAGCCTTTATCGCATCCATCACTAGATTTATGGTCATCAATCTTCTCTATTTCATCTGAATCATCCTCTTCCTCTTGTACCCTTGATGCTCTAGAACTTGAAGCCTTTACACTTGCTTTTAGTCTTACTTGTTGCCTAGTGTATGCCATCACTTCTTTAGTCTTAGATGCTCTTGCCACATCGCTACACGTCAAGTTATCATCATCATAAACCAAATCATCCTTAGCATTTGATGTATTAGCCCCCGTCATTCTAATTAGCCATTCATTTCTATCATCAATGTCATCTAATTTGATAGGATCAATGAAATTTTACATATCATAACGAGCTTTAAGAGCTTGATTGTACATGACGTAAGCTAGATCATATAATCTTCGATGATCAAGCCTATTTCTCTTTTTGTTGTGAATTTGTTGAATGAAATAAGAGTTAAATCAATGTCTTTATAATGTTATGACAGTTAATAAATTTCCTAGTTGTGAACTTACAATATCTTAGATTGTACTTATATGCTCAAACAAATCCAATTATGTGCACAACTAGCTGAACTAACAGTTAAACTCAATATTTTGATAGCCACTGGTTGAAGGTTTGGGGTTGAATTTCCAAATAGACTCTATCACTTTGTTACAAAATCATAGGAAATTGTAAATAGCTAAGATGAATAAGATATATTATCTGGAGCTTTTGTTTTCCTTGATCTGGATGCCAAAGGGACCACCTCTCTTTTACATTGACAACTCAGTCATAATTTTGCGCTGCATGCTAATGGTTGAAATGAGTCTTTGTATGTACTAATACAAACCATTGGTGTTTTCTTTATCAAGCTCAATAGTTGAATCATTGTAGAAGAAATTAGGATTTAAGAAGTGGCTTGTTGCATGCAATGGATGATGAAGTTTGTATCTCCATCTGTTATTAATGATTTTGGAAATTTCTCTATGGTTCTCTTCATTCTAATTGAGAGCCTTTTGTATGTTTTCTTTAGATCTGCCCATTGCTTCATATTATATCCCATGGCTAGTTTGTTCTCATTATCAACAAGTCGGAGAGCTCGAACAAAGGGACCCATGAACTTTAGAATATACAATACGTTGCTCCAAAATAAAGCTGTTAAAATAATATCAATTGCCCTTTTATCTTTCACCTCCTTAGGCCAATTGTTCTTCACCAATTGCTCATTTAAACATGTTTCTAATATTGAACTTTTACTTGTAGACCCATTCTAACATTAAGAAAGTTGTTGTGAATGGTGTGATTCCATATCCAGCCAAATTCCTCCTTTTTTGTGAAATGCCTCGTGCTGTTGAATGCATCGGTATGGTTATAGATGAAGCCAATGAGAGAAATGACTTTCTTTAATGTCCTCTTAAAACATGTAATCTTACCAATTTCCTTTGGAATGAGGTTAACACAATCTGCTACACACAGAGTTCGATATAAGTGCTTCCTTTTTGCTTAGAAAAGTTTTCCTAAGGCCCCAAAGGAAAGACAAGTTCTAATCATATTATTGATAACATAGAAATAGGAGTTTATATAACAACCTAAATAAAAGTAACAAAAAACATGTATATGAAAAACTCACCAACTAATACATAGTTACTTTAATTGCCAGTAATCATTTGAACAATATTTTTCTCTCCAATCCACTCTACAAATTTATCAAATAGTTCAAATATCTTCTCTCCAATTTTTCACATATTCAAAAATATCAACAAATTGTAAAAACATTGTTCCCCAAGGGCAATTCACCAAGAAGTTAATCAAGCTTCTTTGTCTCTCTCTCCATGAATTAGATATAATGAAGCGATCATTCTTTGCCCATGCTTCTTTATGGCCCTTTAGCAAATCATTTGTGTACTTTATCTCCTTTTTAAGGAGAGGTACTCTCGGTTCATGATAGTTAGGAGACCTTAAATTTGGAATATACATTTTAATAGATTCAATCATCCACTTAAGACTTCGCAAACAAGTAGCATTAAATGCTATCCTAACTTGATAAAAGAAATAAGCTATGTATTGAATTGTTTTAGCCCTTCTTATCACATGCGTCATTTATGTTTGCCTTAAGTTTCCCCCTTAATCTAGTTTTTGAGTCATAAATGAATATGTGGGATCTTAGATATGATGCATTTATCTTAGCATCCTTATGAGGTACTACTTCATTTCTAAAATTTCCAGCCACTCTTTTGCTATACATATTCACTGCCTTCACATCATCTTCATCATCATCACCAATTTTTCTCTCTATCATCATAATATGAACCATATAATTCAATCATTTGTGATTTTTTTCTCGTTCATATGATTTTCCTGTTCTGTTATAACCTCCAGAGAGCACTTTTTACAATGTGTTGCATTTTTATGTTGTCTTACTTGAAATTGTTTTGCCCGAAATATTCCTTCTTTAGTGACTTTGTCACAAAACAAACAAGTCACAACAATATGGTCTTTAAGATCGTTCAAATAATTATACTTCTAGTTAGGGTTATTTTCATTGCTTCTCGTTAATGTTTCTATTGTTGTGATTCACTAAAAAGTTATAATAATAGACCACGTGGAACAAATCAGATATAACAATAATACTATATGTTTTGTGTAGATGACCATGCACAAACGGGTGAGACATAGGGTAAGAGATGAAAAAGATGACCAATTTTTGTAAAATATAGAACAAGAAAAGGTACCCAACTCAACACACACAAAAAAAGATACCAAACAGTGATAGCAAAAGTACCCTATTGTACCATTAATAGTGAGAAAATGGTAAGGACTGATAAATAAACCAATTTTCCTTCTACTTTATTTTTTCATGCATGACGGACTACAACAAAGCTTCTTTTGCTGAATATGGATGTAGACTTTTGAAGTGGGAACTAAGAAATCATTCGCTGGAGATGATAGAAATCGTAGGAGAAAAAATTAGGGCTGTTTCATACTTGAATTATGGAGTTATTGTTTGTTGAACTTTAATTGTTCCTTGTGGATGAATATTATCAAGCTAAATGCTTAAGATTTGTTTGAATCGCAGCAAAGATGAAGAAGATTGAGGCGGGCCAGAGGACCAAAGAGAGAATTGTGCGAATGTTTTTAGGCAAAGTGCTTCAACAAAAGGTGCTAGGGTATTTTAAAACAAAATACAAAATTGTAATTTTTGTGAAAGAGGACGGGTTTTTTTGGAAACCTAGAAAATTTTTGTTTAAAAGGCGCTCGCACACCTAGCTTCAGTCACTCACCTAGGCTAGTGCCTAAATGCTTTCCCTCACCTCACCTCACCTCACATTGCCCGGGCGCCTAGGTGAACGCCCGAGTCGCCTTTGAAACACCGATGAAGCCAACCCTATATCCATGCGTAAATAATCGTATGACCACTCCAAAAGTTACAACTATGGAAGTAGAGATAAACGCCATAATGACCTTATACAAATCAACAGTGCTAAGCCACAGAAGTTTGAAAGCAATAGAATATCTTGGTAACATAGCACCCAAGAATGCCATTGACGACACACATTCCTCAGCATATGCCGCTGTGTGCCATGCAAAGCTTTCTGTATGCACCCAACGGTCATCACTTTTAATATTGCAAGTTAGTACCTTAACTAATTTCTAAACGCTGGAGTAGATCTTAAACGGGTGTTACTTCCCCATGAATTATCTTGTGTCAGGATCTTTTGACTAGTTCATAGCCTATTAGAAGTAGAAGATGCTTTAGGCGGATTTGCACAGATAGAAAAAAAAAATTATAGTCAGTATGATTATGATGGGGTGACATTCAATTAGCTTTAGTGAGAAAAAAATCTCAATCATAAGATGCATTGAGTAACTAATCTGAACATGGAAGTATTAAAAAAACTCATATAATCAAAAAATATCAGCTAGTCTAGACCATGAGACACAGTTGTCACTAGCCATAACTTATGGGCACAATTGAGATACCTACATGAAAGCACTATCTTTGCCAAGGGTGCCAAGGTTGGGGAATGCTTTTCCAAAGAATATGAAAAGAAAGGGAAGGGTCATTGTGCAAGCTTTGAAGTTATCAAGTTTGATGCCATAGGAGTAAAGAACTGCTAGCCATTGGAGTAAAGAACTGATAGTCCAGTGCAAATGATACCTAAAAATGGAAAATTGCGTTCGCTTTATCTGGATTTGTTGCATAAGGATCACACATATATAATTACAAAGTAAGAAAAATGGGCCCTATAACATCTCCCTGGGGGGATTGTAATGATGTGGCAATAAAAGTAGGCAAAGTATTTGTCAATTTGAATGCCTCTTTGAACATTGAGAAATGGGCTTTTATTTTTCTGGTGAAAGAGTAATGTTTATTTCATATTGCCTTCTTTTGTCTCTTTGAACGCCTCTATCAATGCCTTTTTCTTTGCTCATACAATTAACCTTTATGTCCTTCAACAGTTCTATTTCTTCATTTTCTCCGTTGTTTTTGGATAATTGATTGTTACTCTTTATACCTCTTTAACTGATATCTTCTGTTACTAATATTAAGTTCTTATCTAGCTTAATTTTTCTAACAACTAGACTTATAAGCCTTATATGAGTACACATCATTCCTAGAGTGATCTAAGGATCACTTTTTATATTTTTATAAATATGAATTTTGCTAGATATGGCAATCACATTATGTTGTCTGCATATACCTATGGGTCGTAGAATTAAATATTGAAACAATCTTCTTTGCAATGTACTGATAAGATTGTTTAAGTTTGTGACCCTCCCAAACCTCTCAATGGGACCTTTGTGTACTAGACCGTCTTTTATTTGTGTTATTGTGGTGCTCCCTTGGCCATTGATTTTATGATCTTTAATCTTTTAGTGATCTACATAGATTGATCCTTTGGGTTTCTAGAGCCTTTATAGTGCCATACAATGAAGTTAATACAGTCAAAATTAAATTAGATGCTTTGAAAGATCCATAGACGAAAAATATCATCAATAATGTGGTACAATGAAGATAGATGGCATATTGATTTGGACTAAACATGGTCTTATATCAACCTGCCAAGGCCCGGTTCAAAACTTTAGTACTGTTTTTTGGCCTCCCCTCCGAGAAACTGGTGGAGGAGATTCCATTACATGCTGGTGCTTTTAGAATGAGAGCAGCCCAAAGCATGCAACACTTTTCCTATGGTGAAACTTTGATCTAGAGGTTATGGAGTCAACCTAATATATTCATGTCTAGACCAAACCAAACTATTTTTCTATATCATGAACACCAAATATAGCTCTCCCTTGCTCAATGTAGCAACTCTGTTATTGCGCTTGAGGGTAACAATACTGTTTTAGTCATATAGTACAATCTACTACTATTGGATAGTGTACAATCAGAGCTCCATATTTATCTGGTACTTCTCATACAAGTCTCAAAAGTTGAGTATGATATGTGCACAATGTAGCTCAGACAATCTCATGATAGGCAAAAGCACCTGAAGATGAACTTTTGGTCTCATGATAGAGTCAAAGTAAATCCTATGTATACATTGAAACCTTATGTCTAAAGATAGCTTTCCATGATCTTTAAAGATTTCATTTGGTTCATCACCCAAGGACTTGTGGATTTTATACTCATTGAAGGGATAGTCACTTATTGAATCTCAAGAACATAGTGACATTGTTGATAAAGTGGTGGTCATTACCCATAGATTAAACTAGGCATTCTTAGCCGTATATAGGTGAGGAAGTTGTCCCTTGAATTGGGTTTGCTCAGGGTAGAGCCCTTGCATACCCCCGTTCACCTTCAAGGAGAGCATTCATCACCTGGCTACTTGCTCTTCTTGGTGAACCTACATTGGCATCACTATTGGGCTTTCATTTCCTAACTGTCGGAACCTAAATTACTCGTATATTTATAATTCTGTTTGGTTCTACTTTTGATTGTGCGGTCAATTTATGTCTCAAAAGGTCTTGAAAAACACTTCAAGGAACAAGGAACATATTGACCTAGTCAAAGGTGAATTTCCCTTTATGTAATCTATTAACCTTATCCAAGATCCACTAGTAAATATTTTATTTCTTTGGTAAATAAATCCACCGGTAAATTAGCAAAGAATTTAGGTCTCTTAGCTTGCTTCCATGCTTCCCTTGAGAAACTTTGCTTTGTTTCTAGAGTCTTTTGTCAACCACAATTGGGTTAAATTTTCTCTGAGTGAGATAAAATGAATTGATTGACATTGTTGAAATTTAACGTTGACCTACAGGTGAATGAATATTCCCTTCAATTACCCATCAAATTATTTAGGGCCCCTTGGCTTGCTTTGATCTTTCCCTTGAGAATCTTCTCCTTGTTCCTTAGGAGTTGTATCAATTGCAATCTAAGCACACAGATGGAAACCATTTGAGTTGAGATGAATAGTTTGGCATCAGTGAAATTTAACATTGGTCTAAATGTCATCATTTCTCCTCTTCAAACCCTCTCCAAAAAATTAAGAAGTGAAACTGAAAGGAAAAGAACAAAGAAAGGCCATTGGTCGGGACATTTTTAAGAATAGTAAATCCCCTTTCCATCAACTTTTATTAAGTGTGATAGGTGCATCAATAATGGGCTGGCCCAAGGAAAGGTCAACGGAAGCCCAGAAAGGCCAGTCAACATTTCTGACGGCCCAGTAAGAAGATGGGCTCAGGAACTAAAAGGCCCAAAGACGGTCAACGTTGGCGTTGACCGTCCTGGCGGCCAACTTACTCACAAATGGTCAACTCGGCGTTGACCAGTTTGTTGGGCCTCTAGAGGCTTTGCAACAGTGATGGGCCTATTCCATTCTGGCCCACAGCCCATCAGTGGATCGCCCGCCGCTCTCCACGAAGGCGGCCAACACACTGACGGTCAACTCAGACGTTGACCGTCCGCTTCCTACATGCTGGGCCCAAACAAGGCCCTTCTACAGTAATGGGCCTGACTCACTCAGGCCCATAGCCCATATGGAGGCCAGCGACGGACGCCTTTCATGAGGGCGGCCAACAAGCACGCAGACGGTCAACCCAGGCGTTGACCGTCCGCGCTTTGCACATTGGGCCCCAAGAAGCCTTCCAACAGTAACGGGCCTGACCCGTTTAGGCCCATCAGTCATAAAAGGCCAGCCACGATCCTCCAAGGATATTCCACGATCTCAAAGGGAATATCTGCAAGATTGGCGCCCTTCCAATAAGGAAGGCGCCGGATCCTCCCAATTCCTTGCCAGCCAAGGAACCTTAACGGTAACATGCTGGGAAGGAAAGAAGCTAACTTGGAAAGTGGTTGACCGCCTGAGAAGGAAACAATCCTCCACAATTGGGCAACCAGCATCAGCCTCCAAAAGGAAGGCCAACAGCAGATCATGGGGACGATCCCTCCTTCCAAAGGAGGGGGATCGCCATCTTTGCCATAAAAGAGGCCCTGGATCCACCATCCAGGGCACGCTTTCAAAGACGCTTTCAATTACGCTCTCAGACATTGAAACTCCCAGAACTGCGAAAGCTCTCTGCAACTAAAAACACGTTCGTATTCAACCCTAAGTGCTCTGAGAAGCAAGCTCTGGTTCCCAGCAGCCAAACTCTCAAACACAATCGAACTCCAAGGCAACGAACGGGTCATTACACACGTTCTCTGCCTTCCCACCATCCAGATACGAGAAAGGACCTGCGCCTTTCTGACATCTGGAACAAGACACTCCTTTCCCCTCTCCCATTGCTTTCTCTCTCTTTCAGTTCCTTCCATTGAAGGCTGTTCGCTGACTTGAGCGTCGGAGTGTTTTCGGTGGGATTACCTCCCGCCGTAAACGCTGACCTCTCGTTCGTTTTAGTGGTGTGCAGGATTCGTACTCGGTGAACGGAGCCGGTTCAAACCATCCAGAAGAATCCGAATCTGTTCGAAGTCGGATCCAGGTACGCATCAAAGTGGTTTTACTGCTTGATATTTTAGCTAGATATGATATTTTGGTTTCTTCTCCTTTTTAGTGAGTGTGTCTACAATCACCCAGGATGTTCCCTAAACATATGCAATATATGCAGCAAAATGACTCTGTTGGACCCAAAGTGAAATTTTCTGATGACCTCTGTCCAATGTATGTTTGATTCAAACAGTGACATTCACATTATGTTCTCTTGATTTTCACTAGAGCAAAATAATAATTGATTTTCTTTTTCTTTCATATATAGAATCTATGGATACATATTTTAGGTATTTGTATATAGGAGTTTAGAAGCATCCATGCTGCTCAATGATGAAAAGCTTTACCTGAAATTGTGATATTTGTTCTTTCCCCCTTTAATAGGCTTCACTGCATAACTTTGATTCTGATTGAAACTTGCAGGTTCATTTTGCTAGGCAATTTTATGAAAATCTTGTCCCGAGTTATACCATATATGATGTTGAATGTCCAGACCATTCATTCCGCAAGTTCACTGATGATGGGCTGTATCTCATTAGCTTCAGCAGAAATCACCAGGAGCTGATTGTTTATAGGCCGTCATGGTTGTCATTTTCATGCAAGGGGCAAGATTGTGATAACCATTACCTTTCCATGGGAGCAAAGAGGTTTGAGAACTTCTTCACTGAACTACACTGCATGTCACTTGCATCAAGCAATGAGCTTATATGTAAAGACTTCTTCCTTTACATGGAGAGAAACCAAGTTGGATTATTTGCTACTTCTACTGCACAAATTCATGATGCTCCAGCTACTGGAGGTGCTGTGAAAGGGGTGCCATCAATTGAAATGATAACTTTTCACCTTATAAGGTGCGCATCCTTGTTCTGCTTCTGCCTCTTTCCAAAGTTATCTTTCTACCAGGACCTTTATTTTTACCTTCTTATGGTAAAAATAAATTGTCGATGTCCATATTCTTTTTTAAAGGTTTTCTTTGTTGTCTTTTTTAAATAGATTGGAAGATGGGGTTATACTGGATGAGAAGGTCTTTCACAATGACTTCATCAATTTGGCCCATAATACAGGTGTATTTCTATATGATGACTTGCTGGCCATTGTGTCCCTTCGATATTAGACAATTCACATTCTTCAAATAAGAGACCATGGAAATCTTGTTGATGTACAGGCTATTGGAGCATTTGGTCGTGAAGATGATGAACTTTTTCTTAACTCTAATTCCCAGGTGAGTCATCATTCTGTCTAAAATCTTGAATTTTAATCAAAGCTACGCACAAGAAAAGTCATTAATCACCTTTTCTCTCTCTTTCATAAATGTACATGTGAACTAGTGGGGTAGAATGTTGATATTGGCATCAGATATGGCATACTTTTGGGATTTGACTTTGCTAATGTCTAAATTTGTACAATTTGTTCTTCTGAGTGTTGTAACTGGGTCTAAAAATCCACGTTCTTAAAGGTGAAAACAAAAGTTAGAACTAAGTAGGATAATCTGTACTGTTTAAATTACAAAGGAATTGTCAAGATATGACAGTTTTCATCTAAAACAATTGCACTGTTCCTCAATCTATTATCTCAAACACAATGCTTTTTTCCTTCAATTAGTCTATATATCACATCTCCAAATCCATCACCATCCCTATCCTGAAATTTTGGTAAGAAATTACTTAGTGAAATGGAAGTTTCAACAATCAGTATTCAAGCAACTAAATGATAACATGGCTTAAAATAATATTAAAATAACATAATAATCTTATCAAAAAATAAAACTTAAATCGAATCTCAATTAGATATCGAATCTTTTCCTCTACACTTTTTCTTTTTTTTCTCTTTTTGTGTGGCACTCAAAAAATAATTTCGAATGCCCTAAAATTATATCAGGGTAACTTTATATTAGTATCAACATATGAACGTCTTTTAAGAGTTAGCTCTCTAAACAAATGGCGTACAAATGCCTTTCATGCGCAACCTTTTTGGACAAGCCATACTCTTGTGTCTCTTGGAGTCCACCATATACCATTTGGGTAACCTTAAACAAACCTTCAGGCAACCCTTACACTAGTATCGTGTGACTCTTCAGCGTTCTTTATCGCTTGGATGTTTATCGACTAATTCTTAGCTGACCATTGTTTGAGTTTTCCTCCTGAATGTTCTATGAGTGAACATCATACCATTGAGATAATTCATTTGCTTATTGTAATATATATAAATGAGTGACCTAAAACGTAACATCCAGTACTAGTGCCTGCCTACCGACCTCAATTGATGCCCTGTGAATGTTTTTATAGTACCAAGTTAGGAACTTTCCTTAATGCATGTAGGTTAACTACTCCAAAAATGTGGTGGAAAAAATCCAGAGGATTGAAAGACGCGTTAGAGGGAACCTCTTCAAGCCAACCTTTCCATTAAGTCAAACTTCTGCATATTGCTCGTATTTTAAAAATTAGAGGACGCTACATACTGCCATTCTTTCCCCTGACCCAACAACGGGTCGCTAGGGCTTTGTTCTATCAGCTAAAGACGAATTCAATTGGAACCTCTCCAGAGCCCTTCTCTGAATTCATTGCCAATTCTAACATCTCTATATTACTAGCTGCTTAAGAACATTGCAGTGTATCTGACACTCGGGACCTTTTTTGGCAAATTCCACCGCGTGTTTCTTCATTTTCACTGAAAGAGATCCTGGCACAACATTTTAAAGGCAAGACTCTTTCCCCATATATGGTCTGCAATGCCCTTTGTGCACTTCTTTGAGTGAAAAATCGGCTTCAGTTGAGGTGAGTTGCCTCATGTATGTATAGATTTAACTTTATGATATAGTACCCGTCGATGATTGTGTAGAGCTCGACCATCTTCTTCAATCTGTTGGATTTTATCGGTTCTAACGTAGTTTGTCGTTCTAGATTTATTTGATGTAGGAATCCTTTTTATTCGGCTCTGCTGCAACTTGGAAGAGAACTTTGAGATTTGATATGCTGAGACTCTTTGAGTACTTCCATTGGTTCGTAATTCGTCAATTCCATCATATTTCTGCTTCCTGAATTTGATAAGAGATCATCTTGGGTGTTTTCTGACCTTGGGACGTGGGCTAGATCCCATTGGTCGAGTACCGGGAGTGGAAATTTGACCTTCTCAAGGAACCAGTCCAACTCTAAGTAATTGGCATGAAAGGTGCTTTACACTTGGATTGCCTACTACGAGTTTAGAGTCGTTGAAAATTGTCAGATTCTATATCTTGCACTCTTTGGTGAGTCTCAGGTCAGACAATAATGACATATTTGGCCACATTGCTGTTGTTGGGTAAATGAAGCCATATGGAATAGTTCAAAGCTCTCCCTTCTAGGAAGCTGAGCACGACTCCAACTGCACCTCCTTCTGGATTGGAAGACTCGTAGATATGTGGCATCCATCATAGTGCAAGGGTTGTCAGTCCATTTAATAGCACCTCAATAGCAGGATGTGGTTAAGTATTGTCGTCAAATTCACTTAGTTCAACTGACCACCTTGCCTATCAACCTGATACCTCTAGTTTTTGCAAGATCCATCTTAGGGGTTCTTTGGTTAAGACTATCACCTGGTAAGCATTGAAGTAAGTTTTGAGTTTTCTTGCGGCATATACCAAAGTCAGCGTAGTTTTTTCTGCAATGAGTTTTTGGGTTAGTGAGAATTATCTATTGTAATTGTTCGGTTTCTGGATCTATTATTCTTCCCAGATTAGGACCAAACTGAGAGCTGTTGCCAAGAGAGCCAGGTACAAATATAGGTTTTCCCCCTCCGTTGGCATGATCTATTTTTCTTTCAAATCCTCAATGCCCTCTGCACAATCTTCAATACTTCATTCTGTTGGAAGCCATTCTTCTTGGCTCCCCTTAGGATTTGAAAGAAAGGGAGCTACTTCTTTGCTGACTTAGTGATTACTCTAGACACAGGAGAGTAAGCATTGATTGATTTAGACAATCATCTTATAAGCATAAGGCCTGAGTTTCCTTGTGGTATATACGAAAGCCAGCATAGTGGTTTTTTGGATTTTGGCCAACATATGATGAGTTTTTGGGTTGATGAGAATTTTCTATTGTAATTGATTGGTTTCTGGATCTATTTTTTCTTCCCAGATGAGGACTGCACGCCATTGCTCAGATAGCCAGGTACAAGTATAGATTTTCCCTCTCCATTGGCATGGTCTGCTTTTCTTTCAACTCCTCAATGGCCTTTGCACAATCTACATTCCCCTGGAAGTCATCCTTCTTGGCTCCCCTTAGGATTTGAAAGAAAGGGGGCTATTTCTTTGCCGACTCAACGATATCCCCAGACACAGGAGAGTTAGCCCATAAGCCTCTAAGCATCCATTATGGTCGGTTAGAGTGGGCATATGCCAAATGTCAATACTCTGATGCCACAGTTAGAACAGCTGACTTCCCTCTCTCAAGTAATGCCTTGGTATTCTCCAAGTTGGCTTCTGTATACCCTGGTGGAATATGATTAAACCTAGGAACTTGCCACTTGTTAATCTGAAAACACATTTAGTATGGCTGAGCTTCATACAGTGCTTCTGTAGGATCCTAAATGCTCAATTGATCAATTGGGTGATTTGCAGCTTCTATGCTTTTGATTAGCATGTCATCCTTGCATACTTTGACATTTCTTCCTATCTTTTTTATGAACATTGCTATTAACTAAACTCTGATACGTAGTCTATTCATTTTGCAGGCTAAAGAGTATAACCTTATAAATAAATCCCACGGTCAGTCATGAAAAATGTGTTCTCTTTATTCGATGGATTCATTCTTATCTGGTCGTAGTTGAAGGAATCATCTAAAAACTTAATAGTGGTGGCCCTAGGAGGAGACCACTAGCTAATTTGTTCAGAAAGTGGGAAGCTATCATTTGGGCATATTTTATTTAGGTTAGTCAAATTAACACAAATTCTGTATTTCTTGATGGCTTTTTTGAATAGTACCACATTGCTAGCCAGTCAGGGTAGTTCATCTCTCGAACAAAATGAGCACCCTTTAGCTTATTAATCTCTTCATTCATTGCTTTGAGTTTCTCAATAGAGAAGCTCCTCCACTTCTGTGGAACTAGTTTAGACAGCCACATAGGTGACGGTTCGGCAACATCATCTTGGTTGGTCTTGAAGAAGTCAAACACATTCTTCCTTACCTTTTGTTATTATCATTCCAATCAAAATGAATTTTTCTAGAATGTAATAAAGCATCAACAATGAGCATAAATACTCCTCGCTAAAAACAATAATAAAATAATAAAATCCATCATACATCACCATTATTGATAGTGATGTATGATGGATTTTATTATTTTATTATTGTTTTTAGCGAGGAGTATTTATGCTCATTGTTGATGCTTTATTTATGATGTTATTTGTGACGATAATTCATATAATTTTATAAGTCATTGTGATGGCTTGAGTTTGTGGTCGTTGACCAGGTTTCGGTTGCCACAATTGGTGGTGGCATTATAATGTGAGTTAAAAATTCAGCAAATAAATAGTAAGTTGTAAGTAATAAAACATAACTCATCATGAACATGCAAAGGGAAATTATGAACCAAAGTCTAGTAATAAACCTTACTAAATCGGATTGAATATTTTTTAGGTTGGTATACGCACTTTTACCCCTAGACATGTGCCTTACTCCAATATTCAAAATCCATGGAAATGGTTGTCTACATATTATACTCTATATATGGAGTCATACCCACTACTATAACCTTATAGGGTTTTTTTTCTTAATATAGAGTTACGTGTCACAATATATATATATATCATTGATTTCTTACGATGATTTATTTCAAGAATATAAGAAGACTATGAAATATATATTTTTTCTATAATTTAGAAATCAAAGGCTTGGCTTTATTATGTAGATTTTTCAAGTTTTTGCAAAAGAAAGGAAATACAATAAGATATTTTTTTTTATAAAATTTTAAGAGAACATGAACAATTTACTCAAAATATGTGAAATTTAATGGATAAAGACTATGCATGCAATTCAAATTGAAAAAAGTGACATGGATGAGTTCATGCTTGAAGTTGAAGAATATAAATCTCAGATTTTAGGTAAATATGGAGAAGAAATTCAAAAATTTTAATTGAAGAGTGAAAATTATGCTTGAAATTTACCTGTCCTGTCATAACTCAAATTTCAAAGATTTTTCAATATTGTGCTTCAAGATCCCTTCCCTCCTTTTCCCTCTTCTTTTTCTCTTTCTTTTCTTTGGATTGCGTAGAAAGATGAGCTGAAGGACAAAAGTCTCTTATATACACAAATGGATTTACGAGCATCAATCATGCCCGCATTGGGTGCCTTCATGTGCAAACTCAGGATCCACATATGTATAAATGGTGCATGTGCACCCTCCTAAGTGTGCACTATGTATGGTGAAACTGTTAAACCAGCATGAGGGCAAATCATGTGCCCTTGAGGCGTTCTCATTCATGCCAACAATTTATTGGGGGCCCACTTGCACCTGTAATGAGACCTCGGAAAATGTCAAATTTTAAATTAACATTATTAGCCCAAACTTAGTGTCAGCTGTTATAGGTATCTTTCAACATTTTGAAATGGTTACCCCAACTGCAAATGTCAATCTTCACTAGGGAGGAAAAAGTATGGGCCTTGGTGTGAGGAAGCACATCCGACCCATCTGTTGATTATCCATAACCTTGCTGATTCTGCATAGAGTGAGGAATTTCACTTTAGGTGAGGGATAAAAGTTATTGTTTTGAAGTTGACTAAGGTGGGCCTGCATAGGATGACATTGAAGAATGATAGCATAACAACTACCATAAAGAATATCTGTAAAACTTTTATTTTCAGTAAAGACTCTCATTAGGATTTATTCACTATTTTCCCTAGAGATAGAATTGATAAACTATTCAGTTAAGGTGGGGTGTGATTACATGAAATAGATCCTCATCCCCAAATTGAATGGTGTTTTTCTCAATCTTCCTTTTCTTTGATGGCAATCCTAGTTCTGGTAGACTAGGCCATCCTAAAGGTTGGATGGAGATCACATTGGCAACTCCTACTGTGACCTAACTGCACTGTGCCTTGGGTGTGGAAATGACTTGATCTCTGACTGTATCTCCTGCCTGATGCTGATCTCTTACAAATTGGTTGGGTCTTCCTTGATGAGGGATTCAATCACCTGTTGCACAGTGATGCACTCTTTGTTGTCGCCCAAGTCCCGGTAAAATTGACAGCACTTGCTATTGTCCTGGGCCTCAGGGTTCTTCATTGCTCTGGCCACCTAAAGTGCTTGTTTTCATAACCATCATGTAATGGGGTAAGATACTATTACAGTGGAGGTAGCCTGTGCATAAATTACTCCTTCCACAAGGGTTTCCTTAGAATGAACCGGTCATGTTGTGTAGTGGCGTTGGTGTGGATAATTCTTGCCTTTGTGGTGGTTGCGATAGGAAATGAATTCATTGAGTTTGTAGGGTGGCTCAGACCTGCCCTATCCTCAGTTCCTTTTTCTTCTTGTTAGCCTCTGACTTCAAAGTTACTCCTATTTCATTTTGTTGGACCTTACTGGCTTCGTAGTTGGGAATGAATGTCATTGCTTGATATTGCAGATTGGCAAAATTCTCAGGTTTTCACTCCACTGTAGTCCTAAAGAGAAGTCTTGGCACTTATGATGAGGTCAGGGATTTCTCGAGCTTCGGTGTTGAACATGCTAAAAAAATTCTTAAACTTTTTCCTTAACTACCTGTGAATGCTGGAATGATGGTATGGATGTTTATCAACCTTTTAGCTGGATGCAAACTATATCAAAAGTTTTTTGGAGAGCTCCTTAAATGAGCCAATGGAGTTGGATTGTTGGCTGTAGAACCATCTCATTGCATCTCCCCTCGGAGTCACAGGGAAACTATGGCACATGGCTGAATGAGACAGGTTCTAGAAGCAGTGAGGGTCTAAAGATGATTGGGCTTATCCACTGAATCAAATTGTCCGTTGTACAGTTTGATGTTTTGGACCCAATGTTTCATGGGTAAAAGGCATCCTAACAATCTGTATCAAGCACCATCTTTTATCTACCTCCTTGAAGATATGTTTCTTTGACTATCATATCCTCACCCTTGTTGAAAAAGGTCGTGGTCTTGGCATTAGTGTACGTAGTCGCAAGTCCTCGGCCTTTGACGTTTGGCTTGGTGCATTGCTATATTAGACCTCTTCATAGACTAGAGGGTTGTCTATCACCTGCCTAGGCCTGGGCTATAGTCCTTTCAGTGTAGGGTCCCGCTTTGCAAACTGTTGATAGGGCCTATCGGGCATAGGCCTATGTGTGACTAATATCTATCAAACCGTTTGATGTTAATGGGGAAACTCCTTTGGAGACCCGGTTTTGGGCGATTGGGAGCAGTGGGTTTCATCTCTTCCAGATTTTTCAACCCATGCTGTTACCGGTCTCATCACAGCTGATACTCTGGTACTACCGACACAGCCGAGAACCCGCAAAAGCACCCGAACAGCGCAACCTCCACGAAAATATCGGGACTACATATAGTTAATTTTATTATAGCATTTAATTTGTTGGCTTGCTGTTACAAGCCATATACTGCATCAATATTGTTAGGATATACTGCTATATACGTGCACTTCTTTCTTATGCTGTTGGCCGTATATACTGTTGGCCACTAGTGATATTGGGTAAGAAAATATACATTCTGTTTCTGCCTCCTGTCTTCTCAATCTCTCTCTCTCTCTCGCTCTCCCTCTTTTCCTCTCTCGAACTTACCCCTTTTCTCTGATATTTTCTGTTTTCCTGCTTGTCTTCTTCCTCCTTCCAGAACTCTCCTCCCCTTTTCTACCCTACTCCCTGCATCGCCTGAAGGCGCGAGTGCTCAGAACGGGCCCAGAGTGGTTTGAATTGGCCTGGTTGCATCATATTGGTGCTTTCATTGAGAGGAAATGGCGGAAGGGATGACGACGAGATACAGGGCACACAACCAGTCCATCTCCAGTATGATGTAGGAGTTGAGAGACCATGCCGACCGCATCTCCACCATTTCCACGACCACAGAACAGATCCAACAAACGTTCGGTGAATTGCAACAAACCATTACAGAGATGCGCCAAACCCTGGCTCGACTTGAACGCCAATCCCTACCCACATCAAATCCGCCACTCTTACCCACTCCATCCCCCTTTTCAATTGCCTTGGCGACAATCCCAACCCCTCAAACCCTTGCTCTACTACCTGCGCCTTCCGCCGACACACAAATCTCCGCCTCCATTCGTTTACCCAAACTGGAACTGCCCTTCTTCACCGGTGAAAATGTTTTCGGGTGGATCTTCCAAATTGAACGCTTCCTGTTTCATGGCACTCCATCTGACCAAAAGCTGATGGTGGTCGCGTTCTACATGTCGGGTACCGCGTTCCAGTGGTACCAATGGATGCACGCCACTGCCCAATTAACCAACTGGGAGGACTTTTCCAAAGCCCTCGAACTCCGTTTTGGACCCTCTTCGTACCTGAATCCATAAACTGCCCTGTACAAGCTCCGACAAGGAACCACAGTGACGGCTTACATGATAGAGTTTGAATCGTTATCAACACGAACGCACGGCTTATCTACCACCAATCTGCTAAACTGTTTCATCTCGGGCCTGAAGGATGACATACGGAGGGAAATTCTTTAGCTGAAGCCACCCATTCTACCCGATGCAATTGGGACGGCTAAATTGGTGGAGGAGAAACTGGATGCCTGTCGACCGAGTTGGCCACGCCCTTCCATACCCAGGCCTCTCCACAATTCGGCACCAGTGACGGTAAAACCCCCTCTCTCCACTACCCATAAAAAAATTGACCCCCTCGGAAATGGCTGCTCGCCGAGCCCGAGGCTTGTGTTTTAATTGTGATGAGAAATTTATCCCTGGCCATCGTTGTAGCCCACCCAAATTTCTGTGTATGTTGGCTGAAGAGGAGGGAGGTGCCTTGCCTGAGCTTTAGAATTTGGAAGCGAGCTCCGAGGAACCGGATTCCGTGACTGACCTTCCCCACGAAACTGACCCAAATTCCCTTCCACCAGAATCCGTGCCAAATATCTCTCTTCATGCATTAGAAGGGCATTTTATTCCCTCCACCCTACAATTGCAAGGCTCCATCTCTGGCTAGCCTGTGGTCATACTAGTGGACAGCGGTTCCACTCAAAATTTTCTACAAACACGCATCGCCAAGTATTTTGGCCTTCCCATTGAACCTTCCTGTCACCTAAATGTCACCGTGGGAAACGGGGCTTCCCTGAGATGTGAAGGACTCTGTACCAAAGTGGGAGTCACCCTAGGACAAGCTTTCTTTGTTGTTGATCTTTATGTGCTACCCATTTATGGGGCTGATCTGGTATTGGGGGTCCAATGGCTGGCCACAATCGGCCCGGTGGTCTTTGATTATTGATCCCTCCGGATGAGTTTCGATCATTGCATTCTCCTCAAACCACAAACTGAACCCGTGAACGTTAAGCCGTATTGCTACCCCCATTTCCAAAAACAGAAATGGAGTAGCTGATTCGTGAAATGCTTGCTGAGGGAATAATTCAGCAGAGTACCAGCCCCTTCTCCTCTCCCGTTTAATTTGTTGGCTTGCTGTTACAAGCCATACACTGCATCAATATTGTTAGGATATACTGCTATACACGTGCACTTCTTTCTTATGCTGTTGGCCGTATATACTGTTGACCACTAGTGATATTGGGTAAGAAAATATACATTCTGTTTCTGCCTCCTGTCTTCTCAATCTATCTCTCTCTCTCTCGCTCTCCCTCTTTTCCTCTCTCGAACTTACCCCTTTTCTCTGATATTTTTTGTTTTCCTGCTCGTCTTCTTCCTCCTTCCAGAACTCCTTTTCTACCCCCTACTCCCTGCATCGCCTGAAGGTGCGAGTGCTCAGAACGGGCCCAGAGTGGTTTGAATCGGCCTGGTTGCATCACACGCCCTCTTGATGATTGGCACTATCGGGCATAGGCCTATGTGTGACTAATATCTAGCAAACCTCCTGACGTGAATAGGGAAACACCTTTGGAGCCCTGATTTTGGGCGATTGGGAGCAGTGGGTTTCATCTCTTCTAGATTTTTCAACCCACGCCCTCTTGATAATTGGATTGTGGGAGGAGAGTGTCAACTGCAACCAGTGGTTTCGCTATCCTCTCATAAACTATCTTGATCAATTTCATCATATTCGTGAACTGTGCATCTAGATAGTTGAAGGCAACAATGAATACTAAAGATATAGGGATCCCCTAGTCGACACTCTCATAGTGACCGTGTTGGGCTTGGTTGCCAAAAGGAGGTAGGCTAGAGGAGGCACAAGCTCGGGTCACAGATATCATGTCATCACATGCTTCTAAACTAAATTAGAAGATTAAAATAAAAGGTAGAGAGGGAGAGAGCTAGCTATTGCTGAGTGAAGGCTTTGGGAAGACTTTTAGTCTACGATGTGTCTTCAGATTTTTTTTTTTTTAAATTTGACCAACCCGTGTCTGGGCTAACCACAAGCCCTAAAATCCAAAACCTATGCAGCACAAAGAGAACCAAAACTTCAGCAAAACCTTTAGGGACCTTCCACAAGTATTCCTACTGGAGCTTAAGTTACTTCAAGGCAAAGTAATTGATGTGATTTAATAATTTTGCAAGGGAGAAGTCGCACTAGTTCTTTCTTTTGGGGTTGGGAAAACTTTACTATGAATATCCATCAATGATTCTTGTCTCCTAGTCAAATGTAACACTAATGTTATCCAAGTTTACACGGTGTGCCACTCTGATTAAAAGATTATTAGATATGCATTGTAAGTAAATTAATAATTGATCTTTCTCGTGTAAAACCATTGGGATGTATTCTTTCTCACGTCTTGCGGGTTTGTGAGGATGTTAATGAGCGACTCAAGATGGGCACATACTTTCTCATGATTTAAGATGCATGTTGATCCTGGGATATGGAAATTTCATTGCCTCAAGTTTGCACATAACTATATAATGTTGTCTATGTTGCCGTATGGGGCTATGAATTATACTCCTGTGCGAGTCAAATTACAAACTTTGCATTACCAGTTGCCATATTTTAATTGGCAACGTTATAGACTAAAATGATCCATGCAACGCAAGAATTTCTCCACTCTAGTAGTGGTTCGTTCCAGACTTCAGTCCTGTTGAAGGTATAGGTTGCTTCATACTACTTGCCTTTTCTTGGTTTATTCCACAGACATCGTATACCTTTTGACACATGAGGCTTCTTTTACGTTGCGCCTTTATGGTTAACAATAATGCCACTCAAATTCCTATACGTAACAATAATAATAATATTTCTTCTGTCTAACTATAAGATTGCTGTTTTGTAGCACTGAGGTTGTCAACTTAAATTACAAAAAAAAGAAAAAAAATTATTTCTGGTAAAGTTACTTGCATTGATATTATCCTATTTAATTTTATGATGGAGACCTTATACAACACGTTCCATGGAGAATGCAGTTGTCAAAAGAGAAATACATAGAGCTTGCAAGAAAATCGGGCAACTTCAATGAAGCAACCATCAAATTCCAGCAGAGAGTCCTCAAACACTCTGGTCTTGGAGACGAGACCTACTTACCTCACCCCACAATATTCCATCCCGGCTTCAAGAATTCGCTCAAGGATGGCCGAGAAGAGGCTGCTGCAGTCATCTTCGGAGCAGTCGACAACCTCCTGGACGCCACCAGAATAAAGGCGGGGCATATCAGGATCCTCATCATAAACTGCAGCACATTAAATACAACGCCATCCCTCTGCTCCATGGTCATAAACCATTACAAGCTTCGGCATAACACCATAAGCTTCAACCTTGGTGGCATGGGCTGTGCTGCCGGCATGATTGCCATCGATCTGGCACATGATCTCTTGGGTGCCTATCCAGGCTCTTATGCTTTGATTGTGAGCACTGAGATAGTGAGCTTGTCGTGGTATACTGGGAATGAGGTTGATATGGTTATTCCTAATTGCTTTCTCCGGATGGGATCTGCTGCTGTGTTGCTCTCGAGTCATTGGCTGGATAGATGGAAAGCCAAGTACTCGTTGAAACAGGTATGTAAACCTTATCACTGATAAATTCTGATTCTCATAAATAGACATGCTCAAATTATTTATAGAGAATTACAAATTTATAATTAAAAAAAATCCCAAGATCTTGGTTGAATATAATTACCAAAAAAAACTCATTGAACCAACAGAATGGCAAGATTTGAAGAGTGTGCTTTGGAATCCATAAATTTCAATTTGCTAACCCTTTAAAGTGGCTAAGTATCATGTGTATAAATAGAAGTTGGAAGCAAGAGTGATGGTGGTAACGACTTACTATTAAGGTGCAGATGGTTGTGCTAAGACCCATTTTTGGGATGGTGGAAGCGACCTCCATCAACCACACAATGAATCCTTTACCCATAAAAATTCAGGTTAGTTTGACTCACCATAAACAGCCAACCAGATCTACATTCGAACACTATCAAACTTCATCTTAGGGATCATCTGGTTTTCTAATCTGTCGGAAGTATATATATATATATATTTGTTGAATGTTCAGGAGTATGAATTCTTGTTGGAAAAATCATGCATCGATTTTCAAACGAATTATATTTTGTTAACTGGTTGCTGGTTGTTGCAGTTGGTTCGGACCCACAAAGGCACGGACAACAGAAGCTTTAACAGCATATACCTAAAAGAAGACGCAGAAGGAAGGCTAGGACTTTCGGTGAACAAAGAAGTGATTGAGGTTGGTGGCCACGCTCTTAAGGACAACATAACTAGTCTTGGCCCCCTTGTTCTTTCATTTACAGAACAAATACGCTTCTTCACCACTCTTGTCTCCAAATACCACTCCAAGCCATACACTCCCAACTACAAGCTTGCCTTCGAGCACATTTGCATACTTGCGACAAGCAAGAAGGTCCTCGACCAGATACAAAGGAACTTGGGGCTGACAGAAGAGTACATGGAGGCATCAAGGAAGACCCTGGAGAGGTTTGGCAATACGTCCAGTAGCAGTGTTTGGTATGAGTTGGCTTACTTGGAGGCTAGAGGAAAAGTGAAGAAAGGTGATAGAATTTGGCAGATTGCTTTCGGGTCAGGATTGAAATGCAACAGTACCGTTTGGAAGGCTCTGTGCGATGTGGGCATGCCCAAGAAAACCCCATGGATTCCGGGTTACAAATTAAAGAAGTAGTAACCACCCATCCCTTTTACTTTGTTGCACAAATTAGGAAAAAAAAAAACAGATATATAATATATGCCCTTATTTTTATAGATTTAAGTCTCTAGATGTTTGGGAGCTCAAGTTTTTCATTTGAGATCAAAATAAGTTTTCTATATGTATGGATTGAGTTGGCATAGGGGTGAGGGGCCTATGAGCTCGCCACATATCCTATTGTATAGTTTCCTTAAAGACGGTGGATAGATTTTTTAACCTTAGGTTTTTTTTTTTTTTTTTTGATAGTTGGGTATTGTTCTTACATGGAAAGATCAATTTTATCTCAAGCTTCACCCTAATAAAATCTTTATATTTTATATAATTTTTAAAGAAGTCAAAAAAAGTCTGTAGGTTAGATTAATAATTGAATATAAATTAGATTATAAAAAAAGTAAAAATCTATGAGGCGTTGTAACGGCCATTGCATGTAATAGAAAATTACATAAAATTAAAGGAGTCAGAGAAGTTGATTAGTTTACTAAAATAAAAGATTTGCAGGATATAAAAGCCAAAATGTGGGGTAAAGCGACAAATAAAAGCAACAATAATTAAATCTTAAATTAGTGTGTAAGAAACTTGGTTTACTAAAATAAAAGATTTGCAGGATATTGAAGCCAACATATGGTGTAAAGCAATAAATAAAAGTAACAATAATTAAATTTTAAGATTTATCAGCGATTACTAAAATATTGATTTCTATAATATTATCAAATATTCTAATACCATAAAACACTAGACCGGTCTAATAAACGGTAAAGGTATTCAAATTAATACAAGTGAGACTAATATTAAAATTGGGATGCAAAATATTTTAGAACTAACTAATCTAGACTTAACTAAACTAAACAAATGACAAAACTGTATGTAATTTTTAGTTAATTAATCTACTTTTGTTAAAATAAAATTAACTTAAAACTCTTAAATAAATGCCTAAACTAAAACGACACTTTTTAAACTTCAACCTAACGACATCTAAACATCGTATCACCACAACAACCTACAGAAACAAGCGACACAAAAAGAAACTCAAAATTGATATCTTCAAACAAGAAACTAAATAAAATGGGCTTAACTAGCTCACTTAACTTTCATTCTATGACCTAAAATTCTTAACAGAATACATATAATCTTCCTCTTTATAGTAGCTTGCTTCCAAACGACTGAAGTAAATTTAGTAGAACCTCTCTCTCTCTCTCTCTCTCTCTCCCCATGCCCAACCGCATAGTCTTTAGGCTCCTATTATGATCTTCAAACGTGACGTGGCTTTAACCCCAGCGGCTGCCCCTTATTTTTTTAAAAAATCCTAGGAGCCTTGGGTTTCAACACGGACCGCATTTTCTATAAAAAATTCGATAAAAGTTTGACAAAAAAATGACAGCTAAACAGATACAAAATCTGTAAAATATCCTGTACAACAATAAAAATCTATTTAAATCAACTCTAACGCATCCAGAAACCACAACGAACCACACAAGATCAAAAACTACAATTAACATGTGGCACCGACGTCATAACTACGGATATAACGTCGGCTTAGACAAAATACCATTAGGTACATAATTAAACTATATAAATCTACGAAAGCAACTATATCCATCAAGTACAGTAAAAGCTAGACTACTCTTTTTTATTTTTATTAAGTAAATTGTATTAAAAAATAAATGAGAGTACAAAATCTATATTCTATTCCAAGTATTTTGCCAACTTAGAGTAAAAACATAGCAGCAAGGGAGTCCCCTGAGACTATGACAAAGTCATGAAGAAACGTAAAATCAAATTCAACAAGATCAATGACACCAGAGTAAAATCCCCTCCTGGGTCACCAAAACATCGAAACGGCAAAAATGGCAACAGCCGCTACAATTAACAGCAACTCGACTAGTTAAAACCGGCCTCCTAGATGAGGAAGGAAAAAGAAGGCCCGTGAGTCCAAGAACTTCCATGTCAGCCTAACCGGGTAAGAGGAAACTTGAAGGAGAAGCTTTTTTTTTTTTTGGTAAGTAAGTATTTTGGATTAATGGGAGAAAAAATTACAAAATAAATGTTTTATCTCTAAGTATTTGACTTGGATTAAAACATAAACGCTAGGGCATACCCCGAGCAAACGGTACATTAAAGATAAAAAGCCTCTAAGAGGATAACATTTGACAGAAAAGACAAAATATGCAATTTCATTCATAAAAATATGAAATAGAGATCAGCACTGGGAGCACCAAACAGAACCAGGCAATGAAACAGCAGCCAAGTCCCCTCCAAATCCCCTTCACACCCTATTACCAAGGCAGGGGCATCTTCCACCCCTCGTAAGGCAGAACCAAAAAGAGGATGCATAAATCATCAGCAGGAGCAGCACAGTCTAACAGAGAGAAAACAGCTAGGATGAATTCAGGAGCCATGACCCAACAGCAACCAAAATTACATCAGCAACTCTCCCTGCGTAAACCAGAGCCAGCAATGTGCCAGCCACAGCCAGCCTCCAAAAGCCAAAATCAGCCTTACTAGGGTCTTCACCTAGCAACCAACTACACTGAATCTGCTCCATCAAGGCTCCAGCAGCAGATAGTCAGTCAGGATGCATCTCGGACGGCTCAGACAGAAGCAGCCCATCACCCGACAATAGCAGCAAATGTAATAACAGGGCAGGAACAGCGCCAACTACGGCAGCAAGAACACCTGGGCAGTCCTCCTATATAGCCCAAACCAACAAGATGGAATTGGAACGAAAAGCTAAACATTACAACCCATCTAAGAGGGCTCCGGCGACAACAACACAGGACCGCCGACTCCATGACTTGCTGTTATTTTGCAAAAATACAGCAGCACAGTTTGCAGCATACTACATATCCACAGTATGCTACAATAAAATCAGGATATACCATTTAACAGCCTACCACATTCCAGCATAGCAGAACCAAAGGATGATTTCAGCAGATCAGGTACAAAGGCAACAGCCGGATCAACCAGACCAGCACCTCATACAACAAACGCTGCCTTCAACTCCAAGGGCAAAGCCCCACCAGCTTCCGCAAGAACCAAAGCGACCAAATTGGCATTCCAGCATCAGCATCCATTGGCAGGAAAGGGCAAAAATAGCCCAACATGCTGCAGCCAAACTCAAGACTAAGTAGCAGCCACAGCAGTTGTCCAAAGCAGTTCAGCCACCTCCAGCCAAAACTGCAACCAACCAAGACTACTACAGCCCAGCAATTCAGCATACAGCAAAGTGGAGGTAATCACCTCACAACAGCAACCTATGACATTGTTCAAGCAAGTGTTTGATCTTTGATTTACCATGTATTGAACATGAGAGTGAAGTTCATTGGAAAAAAATTGTTTCTTTTCATTAAAACTTTGTCTTGCATTGTTTCTAGTGGATGCCATCTTAGATTAGCTGTACATGGCAGTGGAACAATACAGCGGACAGAGTTATGGTTCTTCTCCTTGTCTTTCTTCTGTGTGAACTGGCTGGGTTCTTGCTGTGTTCAAATAATTATTAAAAGTGGCAAAATTCAAAGCTTAAAGAATTGTGAGGCTGTACAATGTAAATTGCTGTATTGTCTAACAAATTCCAATTAAGCCTTTGACATTTGAACTAGCTTTCTTGAAGTCTTTTGAAGGATGCTATCAGTGATTTGATTCCTCAGATTTTGGTCCATGTTTTCCCATTTGATTTCTTTCCTTCCTTTTGGAAGGAGGAAAAACAGATTAGCTAATCAAACTTGAATGAGTTTTTAATATTGCACTATTCAACTGGAATGGAACTGAAGCTGTCCCTGTTAACTGTTGGCTCTTTTTTTTTATATACATATATATCAGAAAATCCAATGCTTGAAGAAGAAATTCTATATTCATTTTCAAGATTATGCAGACCTGATGATCTGGAAGGTAATGTCAGCAATTAGTTCAAAATTGTCCGTCAGTGTTTGATCACCTCTTGCATAATAATGAAATTTTGTTGGTCACCGACTTTGAATAGGTACAATTCTTGGATCGGCATCACTTGTTAATCAAATTTGGTAGCATGGATGGAGTGGTAAGATGGAATTTCGTTTTATTTAAACAATTTCTGGATTGAAAGCATGATTAAAGGCTGCAGCTCCTTTGGTATATATTGCCAACATTGAATGACATCAGGGAGCATTTTCAGATGCATTTTATGACTTTGTGAAGTTACCCTCCCAGGGCTATCATTGGCATTCTTCTGGTTTTGATGGTGTCGCCAGTATCCACTTGGGATATTTGGTTATATATAAGGTGGTAACTTTATCTGATTGCAGTTGGTCAGAGATTATATATGGAGTTTTTAATTTTTTACTTCATTAAGTAAAACCTGAATGAAACCAATCAGATTGCTTCGTTATAATGCCAATCCTGTACCACAACTCTCAACCTAAGACCCTAAACCAAACTAGACCTAGAAAACTGAATTCTGTTTTATTATATATATCAGTTGCAACATCTTTAATGGATAACCTATGTCCTTGTTGATTTCAAATCACTTAATCAAACCACGTAATAGTCATTTTTTCTGTTTCATTTCTCAGCACCTACTTTCCAACGTTTCAAAAGGAAAGTGATAAGATGTTAACTAAGTACCTCTTTGTTTTTTTGCAGTATCTCTTGACATGAAAAAATATCATTCATACTTATTATTTCAAATGATATTAATTAAATCAATTTTTAGTAGACCATGTGTCATGTCAATTTGAGTTTTGCATAGCAGTCTTTGACTTATTAAAAATTAAATCTGAATGAATCTTTCATGCTTTTGAACATGCATCTGTTTTTTTCCCCTTGGAATCCATCATAATCATCATCATCCACATCATCAACAAAGCCAGACTCCTAAATGACTAATATTAACCTCATTAATGAGTACCTCACTTATCCATTTTAACACCTCCTTCTTAATGAAGATTACTTTTATGCATGTTATTTAATTGCCTTGCATCATTATTTATATGGTGTAGTGGGTCCTTAGAAACCAACATGGAGACCCACATATACTTTGAAGGGGGTGAATTGGTGTATAAATGGAGAAACAAAAACTAACACCCGTAATCTCCGTACACTAAGAAATTATGGTTTTAACATACCACATCACATCAACATTCATGCCCAACAATAAAATAAGCTTGTCAACACACAATGTTGATGATAAAAGGGAAATTCTTGAATGTGTTCAGGAACAAAAACCCTTCTAGCTATCAACCGCCAATTGAAAAAAGCTATATGAGAAGATACAATTTATGGACCAGTATTCGGATGCACTAACTCCTAGTTGACAAAAACTAGACTCATGAGTATCTAAGTCACTTAGATCTAGACAAAAGTAGTAATGCCATACCACTGGCTTCTCCCATGGGTCTTTTTCACACACACTTTCAACTCTGCTTAAATTCTTATGCTCGAGCTACCAACCAAACTCTCTAGGAGTGCAAGCTTGGGTTAAGTGTTTATGATTTTTAGGTGAGAGGTTTAAGGTTTACAAGTTTCAAGAGGGCATTGTCATCAAATTAAGAAAATCTCTCAAAGTGCATGGTTATTTCCTCTCAAGACTCACACTAGGCTCTCTAGAAGGATGATCACGATAAATGGCTATTTGTTCTTCTAGGCATTTAGAAGTTGAAGCCCCGTGTGTATAATAAGCATCAAGTCAAATTTGTTTTAGAAACACACAAGGTGTTAGATGGCTATTTTTCTTTTAAGCTATAAAACAAATTTTGAGCGGAGGATTTTGTTCCCTTTTTGATGATATCAAAATTTGAGCTAACTTTGAATATAATCTTCTAGTCTGTTTGTCGCTCAAACCAAATTACAATCGAACTTCAAGTGAAGTAACGACCCTTGTAGCTTGAACCAAACATCGAGTGATCCTCTAGTGAACCTAAAAGATCTCTTTTTGCTTGAGTCAAAATTTAGTGGAGCTTAAGGAAAATTCTTTGGTCAATTATTGCTTGAGCCAACTGTTGAATGAACCCTGAGCAAAACTCTTTGGCCACTTTTTGCTCGGAAGTCTTGAACTAATCTTGGGCAAAATCTTGATAAGATCTCTGATATCATAAAGGGACCCAGGGTGTTTTATTCGAAACAGTAGCAATATAAAACAACTAATTCTAAAAAGAGAGAGAGAGAGAAAGTATACCAAAATTGAATAAACCCCTTTGATTAATTGTCGAAGGAAAATTAGAAGTTAATACTTGTCTTTGAATGAAAACAAAGGTTTGGGAAGAGAAGGAAAAGGAGGGAGAAGAGAATGGAATTACTAAAGAAAGTTGAAAAGATAGGAATGCAATGAGTTAGAAATCTAATCTCTAACTCGCAATGCTCCTCTTGCTGTCTTGAGTACTCTTTTATAGACTTGAACTCTTGATCTAAACTATTATAATGTTGTTTAATTTGAACCGTTGCCTTTTGGGTAGGTGGAGTAGGTAGAATCATGTGTTTTATCTTGGTAGGTTGGTAGGTGGACAACGGCTCACATAGTCTATCTGTCAATCAACTTTACATCTATCTATTGGTCAGCTTTAACAAAGGTGATGTACTTATTTTTGTTGATAAATTCAACTGTCTCTTGGTACTGCTGATCTAGCACTATTGTTGATGGTTTTTAACATGTTGCCTAATTTCTTCTGGAATATTGGGAGGATAACATATCCGAAGTTGATCTAAACTGATTGGAAATTTCTTGATGACATGGATACTTGTATAAATTTGTTCAGTAATACATAAATGTAGGTTTTTTTGGATTGCTTGAAAATCAAATGGATTTTGAGCAAATGGACCTCTGTATGGGTTAGAGGTCATTGGAGTAGGGGGCTGCATTGATGAATTAGAAAAGTGATAATTATTAGCCCATTTTTGAATAGTTCGTTGTATCTAGGCCATAAATACTCTCAGTTGGGCTTTGCGAATTGATTTCTTTCGAGTAACCGAAGTGCTTGGAGATGGAAACTTGATTGATAGAGTAGAGGCTACTACTATAGTTCGAGTAGCTATTAGTGTTGCAGTAGCAGCAAGTAGCATAGCTGGAGTGGAGACAAGCAGTGGTGGAGTTAGTTGTAATTGCTTGGACACCTATTTGATTGTTTGATGAATGGTCTTCAAATCTTGAAAATAAGCTTGCAGAGTAAATTGGAGATGATTTCACCTTCAACTCACAAACAATGGATAATGGCATATCTTTGTAATATTATTGATAATTGAAATCCCATGCTATGATCCATGGGATTTCGAAGTCGATGTGAAAGGTTATTTTTTTGATATGCAGGAAGACATCCTTATATAATTTATTATAGTTAAGGCATGCTTTCTATAAAGTTGGAAAATAAATAATTCGAATTGACCCAAAATAGACCCACCATTCAAGGAACCAAATTGGGAGAGTTTTGAGACATTTGCTATCACACTTTATAAATAAAAAATGGCTATAAGATTGTAAATAGAATGTATCATACCATACATCTTTGTAGTTTTAATAATTATAGCTTATAAGATGATAATTAATCGAAAATAGTTTAATAGTGCAGAGAGCAAGAACAATCTCAGAGGGTTAATGGACTCCCCTAATATTGCAAATTGAATAGACAATGGAGTTCTGTTGAGGATTTCTATGGTGTTTAAACTCAATTGATCCTAAATTAATAAGGATTAATTTATAATATTTTTGAGTCTTGGTAGAGTCAGTATGGTATAAACTAGAATCCTCAAACATTTGATTTGTAATGGCTATGAGATCTTTGAGTAGTGTTTATTGGATGAGTATTGTCATTGCCATGTGGAGAACTTGAGGTTTAGTAACATAATTAGATTATTAGTGGAGTTTGTTGAGGCGGAGGATGAGGCTTAATTATTATTTTTGGGTTTGAATGACGTTCATGAAAGGCAGTGATAGAGAATCTCTAAGGGTGGAGTCTTGGTTCGATACTGGAAGGGTTCATTGGGGAACTGTCATTGCATAGTCCGTGACGGATTGTTCAGTTGGAGTAGGGGGGCTAGTAATGGCTTTTTGATTGTCGTTTTTAGTAATACATCCCTGGAGAAATTCTCTTGTTGTGGAATCAGGGAGAGAATTTGAACATCCTTTTATAATTGCAATATCAAAATTGAAAACTGATAAAATAGCTTATCATCTTGCAAAAATTTTCTTTGAAACTGGATTTTTTACATTTTTTTGCAAAATATCTTTTGTAATTTTATAATCAATATGTAATAAAATTTTTTTGTTGTATAAGTCATTTTGAAATTTAGAGATGCGCAAAACAATTGATAAAAATTTGCTTTTAAATAGTTGAATAATTCTTCCGGGGTTTGAGCCACAACCCAGAGTGAAAACGTATGATTTTAATGTATGAACTAAACTCTAGAAATGTTAGTCTATAGATTTGAAAAATACTAATACATCATCCAAGTAAACAATTATAAAATTTGTATACGGGTTGAATATTTGGTTCATTATATTTTGATACTCAGAAGGAGCATATTTTAGTCCAAATGGTATTATATTTAATTTGTAATATCCAAAAAGAACTGTAAATGTAGTTTTGTATCTATCTTCTTTTTTAATTTGACTTTTTCAAAAACCATTTTTCATATCAAATTTGAGAATATATTTGCATTGTATAATATGTTGATATGGATCTCTTTTGTTCAAAATTGGATACCTAATCCATTGAAGAACTTTATTGATTACTAAACTTGGGATTCAACATTCTAATTTAGCTTGTTTCGTAACATAAAAGGCTGAATAGATTCAAGGTGATTCTGATGGTTTGATTAATTTCTTATGTATTAGGTCTTGAATTTCCTTATAATATTTTATAATTCTTGATTCATTTGAATAAGTCTAGTCTTAGTTGATACTTTTGATTCATTGAAATCTTTTTCATAAGATAAACTAACTTGGTGTTGTTTTCTATCCCAAAATGCAATTGGAAATTTATTCATGTTATTAGTTGTAAATATTGCTCTTTATTTTGCCTATCTTGAATTTTGGATGCATTGGATATTGGTTGAGAGGTAGAAGCTTCATTCGGAGTAGGTTGCAATATTTTTGATTCATGCAATAATAATCTTATATCTAATTGTAATTCAGTAATTTTATGTTCTTGTATTTGGTTTTTTAATTCTTTTATTTCTAATTTCTATTAGTTAATTTCTTGTTGTAGATCTCCCGTGGTAATTTGTTTCAATAAAGATTGGGATAGATATTTTTCAAATATTTTTGTTGAACTAAATGGTTCTTGATTTTTATGATTTTATTGATATTTTTCATATATTTTTGTTATTCTAAATGATTCAAGATTTCATACTTTTATTTTGAATTAGTAACTCTTTTAGTCTTAAATAATATCGTCTTTTGATATCTGGGTCTTTAATTTTGTCGATAATATCTAGAAGGGACTATTTATCATCTTTGGTTCTTAACATATTAAAAATTTGGAATTTATTGTCACATAAAGGTTGAATTTCATTTTATTTTTGTTCTAATTTCGAATATAAGGATGAATTACTAGATTCTTTCTCTTGGATTTCATAAATTTGACTTTTTTTATTATCAATTTGATATCTAGGTTCCTCTATATCACTTAACAATAAAGTGGCTAGGCTGTTACATATTTGTTTAACGTCTTTGAATAATTCATATATTTTCTTTTTTAGTTTACAATGATTAGATTTGTGACTATGTTGGTTACATTTCTAGTATATTGTTTTAGCAGGTTGATAATTAGGTTTAGCAGATTGTCTAGTTAGATATTTATTCTGTTTTGCATATCTTTTATGTGGTTTATGTGTGGTTGGATTAGGATTGGATTGTCTCTGGTGTTTTTTGTAATACTTTGGTTTAGCTCTTGATGGTGCTCTTATTTTTTGTAATCCATATAGTTGACAAAATGCTTTCATTTGAGTTTGAATTGTTTACTATCCTTATGGAACTTGGAGTGTTCTTTATGTTCTTGACACAATTGTGATCCTTTTTTTTTTTAAATAAAAGCAAAGAGCTGTCCATAAGACATTATTCCATGGAATAGCCATCCCGCTAGCTAAATTGGCTAATTTTGTTAAAATTCTTTTTGAAAATAATGTTGGTAATCCTACAACAAATCCTTCTTTCCAAAAAGGTTCATTGTAATCTCTTCTTTTAAAATATGGGTTATAAATATATCTTTATGCCATTTGAAATATTGAAAAGTTGGATAAAAATATCTTAGAATTTGTTACTTCAGATTTTCGATGTATGCTTGAGATATTGTAATAATCTGGATTTCAGCAGCATTTTCTAGCTGTTCAAATCTGATTATATCATCGTCTCTGGTAGTTTGAACAGTTTCAGTGTAGTTAAGTATATAATCTTTTTGGTGTGAGAGGGATACATTATCCTACCAAAATGAGTATTCTAGTAAATCCTGTAACAATAAATTTGCAGGCTTGATGGTTACTAATGCTTTGGACTTGGTATGCCATAGCAGCCATACCAACATCATGTATTAGGCAAATGATTTCATTCATGTATGGTTTGTGCACTAAAAACTTTAGATTGAAATTTGATTTATTTCTTCATACTGGATATCTAGTGGTGTATTTCTGAGGTAATAATTTTTGGTATTAAATGTTCTAGGAGGATTAGAAGTACATCTCTTGTGTTGTTTAATTTTATTGATTTCTTGATCATCTTCTGAAGGTTCTTTATTTGATCTATAGTTTGGACAATTTTGATGAAATTGGGTGGGTTTTTAGAGGATGGAGGAGTTACTTGTTGTATCCTTTGAGTAAGAGTTTCTAATAATTCATTGGTTCTTTTTTGAGGCAATTGACTAATTTCATTATGAGATAGAGTATATGGCAGACTAAGAGGAGGAGAAATGATATGTAAAAATGTATTTGTTGATTCCAGCCGATCGTGGAGTAGATTTTCTACTCTTTCCAATTGTTTTGCTACAGCTTATAACTTCTAAGACTAATGATTGTTTTGTTCATAAATTTTTTTGTAAAAATATATTGCAGGGTTACTTCATCAGTTGGGTCGTGATCAACACTTTTCTTAATAGGTGTGGTCGCTATTTGAGTACCATCTATTTTAAGTTTAAGTGATGCTAATGAGGGGTGTAACAATGTCATTTGTCGCCCATTAGTAGCTTTCCATTGGTTAGTGATTTTGGTGTTGACATTTATTTGGTTATTGACTTCATCTAGAAATGGAGATTTTGGAATAAGTTTGTTTTTGTTTTTATAAAGTAAAAACCATTCAAAAAATGGGAGGTTAATTTTAAATTTGTTCATAATTTGCTTTCAAAGGTCACTATATTCTTCAGTTTGTTTTTTGGTAAAAAAAAATTAAAAATACTATTTTCTAATATAATTATTTTCTTCTAATTATTTTCTTAAATAATCTATCTGGAATAAAATTATTGCATAGTGTTATTACATTGATAGACTGCATGTTTGATGAGGTAGGAGATTGAGGTATAGTTTGATTAATGATTTTTGGAATATGATTTCTACTCTCCACTTTTCTAAATACCTATGTATAAATAGATTGAAAATGAGCATTAGTAGATGGTCTAGAAGTATTATATTTTGAGGTTATATTCTAAGGTCTTGAAGAAGCAAAACTTAATGATCTTGGAATTGTGGTTGGTCTAAAATTAAATATAATGTTTCCATAAGGAGTTTCAGTGATACCTGTAAATTCCCTCTTGGTAACATAGTCTGGATGGTTCAGTTATATCTATTTGCAATGCATCTAGTAGAGTAATCTCATTCTATTTTAATAATTTTGTAGTAAAAGTAGTTGTATGATCTTCTTCGATTTGAAGTATGGTGGTTTCTCCTATTGGGGTTTGAATTAAACATTTTCGGTTAAATGGTGTTGTTAATAATTTAAAATAAATTCTATTGAATATTAGAAAACCTCTACAATCTTCTTGTTGAGCAAGACTTGGAATATGTACATTTAGAAGTAGAGTGTTGAGAATAGTAGGATCGTTAAAATCTATTAAAACATTTGGTGCACATTTGAAATAAATTGGACCATTATATAAATTAGATTGGACTATAATTAAGATTGAACTTTTGTATTTTAATAACATTTGATCTCTAAGACGTAATAAAACTAAAGTGTCTATACCTAATTTGATTAAGGATTTGATTGCTATCTGTGTTAAGCCATAATGGATGTAATTATGACCTTTTTGTTTAAATTTATTTGTTGATAGTGAGGATAATGATCTTATTTCTTCATATTTATTTTTAATTGATATTGTTTGTTTATGATCTTTTATTACTAAAATAATTTTAAAATCAAAAGTGCCTATTTTATAAATTTCTTCTATTTGTTGAATAGGGATTGTCCATCTTAAATAATCTCTATTTGTTGGGATAATAATAGATTCTCTTGAATTAGTTGTTATATTAATGTTTGTACTACTTCCCTTGAGTAGCTTTCTGAATCTAGAAACAATTTTATTTAATTAAAACATCAAATTAATATTAAACAAAACTTAATAAACATAAACCTAAAGGGAAACGGGAACAGTAATACTAGGACCACCTAATCTCAAGCTGACCAACGGATAAAGCTGGCTTACCAATGCTAATCTCAGGTTATGCAAACTAAGTATGCTTAATATGTAATGATGCAATAATTAAAATAAACTTGGCTCTAACACTATATATATCAACATGTAGGAATGTAGTGAGTTAGAAATCTAAGCTCTACCTAACAAAGATGTAATTATAACATTAATGTGATTGTGAATTCCAACAATTATAACTGTTATTTTTAGGATTCAATATATATCAAAATACTATAACTCTTATTCCAAGACCTATAGAATTTGCTAACAAATTCCCAGATGAAATTAAAGATAAGAACCAACTTCAAAAGTTTTTAGGATGTCTTAACAATGTAGTTAATTTTATACCAAACCTTAGGCAAATATGTGAACCTTTATATCAAAGACATCAGAAAAACCCGACTCAATGGACCGACCAACATACCCAAATATTCAGACAACTCAAACAAGTCTAATCCTTTCATTGTTTAGGGATTCCTCAACCAGACGCCTTATGATAGTAGAAATTGACACCTCTAACATGGGTTATGGCAGCATACTTATGCAAAAATTAGAGTCTAGTTCATGCAGTCAAATCATATGTTTTTAGTGGGGTTGTGGCTTGGACTCCAAAAGAATTATTCAACTATTAAAAAACAAATTTTATCAACTGTTTTATTCATCTCTAAATTTCATGATAATTTATACACCAAAAAGTTTTTATTATATACTGATTGTGAGGTTATAAAAGATGTTTTGCAAAAATATGTAAAAATTCTAGTTTCAAAACAAATTTTTGCAAGATGGCAATCTATTTTACCTGTTTTTAATTTTGATATTGAATTTCTAAAGGGAAGTTTAAATTCTCTCCCTGATTTCTTAACAAGAGAATTTTTCTGGAGATATAGCTCCTAGAAAGGACAATAAAAAAGCCATTACTAGCCCTCTAACTCTAGCTAAACAATCTGTCGAAAACTATGTAATGTTGGTTCCCCATCAAAGCTTTCCAATATTTAATCATACTCTGCCCTTATAGATTTTTAACCAATGTCTTTCAAGGGCGTCATTCAAATTTGGAAAAATAATCATGCCTTATCCTCTACCTCCACGAAATCCACTAATACTTAATCCATTTATATTACTAAACAACTTGTTCTCCACATAGTAATGATAGCACTCATCCAACAACCTCTACTCGAAGATCTTATAGCCATTACAAAGTGAATGTTTGAGGATTCTTATTTATACCACACTATTGACTCTACTAAGATTTAGCAATATTATGAATTGATTCTCATTGACTCAAAATCAATTGAGCTCAAACATCATAGAAACCCTCAAGACAACTCTGTTGCCTATTCAATCTGGAAGATCATGAGAGTCTGTCAACCCTCTGCAATTGTTCTTACTCTCTAAACTGCTAAACTATTTTCAATTAATTACCATCTTATAGGCTACAATTATCAAGACTACAAGGGTGTATGGTATAATGCATTCTATTTGTGATCTTACAGCCATTTTTTATTTATCAAGTTTGATAGCAGATGTCTCAAAACTCTCCCAAATTGATTCATAGAATGATGGGTCTATTTTGGGTCAATTCCAACTATTGCACGCTTCAACTATGATAAATTATGTAAGGATGTCTTCCCACATATCAAAAAAATAAATTTTCATATCGACTTCAAAATCCTATGGATCATGGCATAGGATTTTAATTATTAACAATATTACAAAGACACGCCATTATTCCATTGTTCGTGAGTTTATGGTGAAATGGTGGGATAAATTTAATCATTCTCAATTTAAACCTGCTTATATGCAAGCTTATTTTTAGGATTTGAAGGCTGTTCATCAAGTAGTCAGACAAGTGTCCAAACAATTATAACTAACTCCAGCACCACCTGTCTCTACTCCTCCGGCACCACCTTCTGCTACTCCAACACCAACTATTCCAGCTGTAGTAGTAGCCTCTATTCCATCGGTTAATGCTCCATCTCCAATTAGTTATTTCAAAGAAATTGACTCGCAAAGGCCAACTGGGAGAGTTCATGGCCCATTTTTGACAAACTATTCAAAAATGGGCTGATATTGATGACTTTTTTGATTCATCAGCGTAGCCTCCTACTCCAACGACCTCTCACCCATACTGATGTCTGTTCGCTCAAAATCCGTTTGATTTTTGAGCAATTGAAAAAAAACTATATTTGTGTATTTACTAAATAGTTTTATACAGGCATTTATGTTATCAAGAAATTTTCAATCAGTTTGGATCAACATTGGATATGTTATCCTACCAATATTTGAGAAGAAAATAGGCAACATGTTACAAAGTTATCAACAACTGTGACATATCAACAGTAACAAGAAATGTTCTAATTTATTGATAGTAATAAGTACATCAACTTTATTAAAGCTGACTGATGGATGGATGTAAAGTTGACTAACAGATAAACCATAGGAGCTGTTGTCGACCTACCCACCTACCAAGATGAATCACAGGATTCTACCTACTCCACCTACTCAAAAAGCAACGGTTTAGATTAAACAAAATTGAATGATTTTAATCAAGAGTTTCAAGTCTATATGAGAGTACTCAAGACAATAAGAGGGGCATCACAAGTTAGAGCTTAGATTTCTAACTCACTGCATTCCTATCTTTTCAACTCCCTTGCGTAATTCTATTATCTTCTCCCTTCTTTCCTTCTCTTACCAAACCTTTGTATTTATACAAAGATAGGTGTGAACTTGTAATTTTCCTATGACAATTAATTCAAGGAGCTTTTTCAATTTTGGTATACTCTCTCTCTATCTCTCTCTCTTTTTGAATTAGTTGTTTTATATTGCTACTACTTTGAATTATATACCCTGGGTCCCTTTATGGTTGTTTCCTAAACCATAAAGTGTTAGATCGCTTTTTTTCTCTTGAACTATAAACTCACAAATTTTTAGCGGAGCATTTCAGGAAACAACCATAAAGTGTTAGATCGCTTTTTTTCTCTTGAACTATAAACTCACAAATTTTTAGCGGAGCATTTTCTTTCCTTTTCACTAATGTCAAAATTTGAGCTAAACGTGAGCATAATCTTTTAGTCTATTTGTCACTCAATCCAAATTACGAACGAACTTCAAGCGAAGTTGTTTGGCCCTTTTAGCTCAAGCCAAACATTGAATGATCCTCTAGTGAACCTTAAAGATCTCTTTTTGCTCGAGTCAAAATTGAGTGGAGCTCGAGCGAAATCTCTGCTCAATTATCGCTTGATCCAATTGTTGAATGAACCTTGAGCAAAACTCTTTGGCCACTTTTTGCTTGAGTGAAATCTTGAACTTATCTTGGGTGAAATACTATTCCAAACTAATGCAAAACTTGAGCAAAATCACTGTCTCAATATTATGCTTGAGCCAATGTCGCACCAACATTGAGTGAAAAGATTGGAAATATATGACTGAAAGGAGATACTCAAAATGCAACACATTGTCATAAAATTCGCCTAGACCCAACATATGATCTTGCTTTTTGCAACTGCTATTGAAAAGGTTTGGGCTTTGATATACTATAAATCACTTTCAAGTGACTTCCCCTTTCTCTTCATAATCTCTCTCCACAAATTTCTTCAAGCTAACATGTGGACTCACATAGTTTACCTGGAAGACTTTCCCTATCACTTTCAGATTCTCTTAATCTCATGTTGGACAATGTATTAACCTTTTTCAGCTTGTCCCTTATTGTTCGGTATAGAAGAGGACATAAAATAGAGTAATTGACCTATAACGATCACTATGAGCATTTAACATATGGGAATCTAACCAAACTTTCTTGAACAATTACTCATACGCTTTCTACAGCCAACACATCAACATTGTTGTCAATGTTAAATTCTATAGTTCCTTCCTATGAGATTTTGTCGCAACAAAGTGAGGAGGTGAAGGCTATGTAGCTCGCATGGTCATCAGTTGAGTTTTAGACATTCTCATTCTCTTCACCCTAATTATTTGACAAGGAAGCATTCATAGCTGTTCCTTTGGGTCATTTATAGTTAGAACATTGAATTTTAATATGTTCAGAACCTTGATACTCATAACATTTAATATTTTGTGACCTTTTAGGATTTGAGTCCTTTGACTCTATTTTATTTCGTTTTAGTTTCTTTGGTTAGTAGAGGTCACTTTTGTAATCTTAGAAGATTTTCTGTTGCTTTTAAAAAAATCTTAATAAGCCGTAGGAGGTCCGAACAACCTTGTATGTACGCTGCCCGTGCGAAGCCAAATCATTAACAAAAGTTTCTTCCCAGTTCCACAGACTTCTTCAGAGTGTTGATAGAACAACCTCTTAACAAATAAGACAACTTCTTTGTCATCTAATAATTCCTTGATAGAGTCACATTCTGATTTTCCCTTCAGTGATATCAACACAATAAGACGTCTTTTTTCTATCTTGAGGTCAAGATAGTTCATATTTTTGAAGGGATCCAAACCAATTCTTCAATTTTGATGACATCAAAGTCCTTGCTTTCTTCTAGCAATAGCCTCAGGCCTAAGCCTCTTAGGCATAGATCTTATGACTTCTCTATCTTGAACTTAGGTACTCTCGTCAGGGTTAAAGCTGAAGTTGACAATGTCGTTGAACTTAACATAAAATTCATTAGAGTTTTCATCTTGATTCATTCTAATTTCCTTAAATCTTGATGTTAACACTTGTAACTTAGATTTTTCATAGTTTTGATGATCTCATGTGTCGTTTTAAGAATTTTCCAAACAATTTTATTGTTTCACACATAGAAATATGTTTGAGTTCACTAGGCAAGTAGAAAAAAAAGAGCATTTGTTGCTCGACTATTGCAATTCGACTCAAGTGGCTCATACTTGGACCGCATCAAGGCATCCTTAACATTGCTAACACCATTTTCAATGCAGTGTGTGCAGTCCAACTCTTCTGCATTCTCAACTAGACACAACCATCTGTGCTATTTTAGGAATTCCCTTATGTGGACTTTTTAATAGGCATAGTTGCTCCTATCAAAATAGAGAGGAACAAATAATGATTGCCTCTAACTTATCTAGAGTAATTGTGGGTCAATGATCGGGATCAGGTACTAGTACCACAGTGAAACTTGCGTTAAGATATTCGTACACTTAAGGAGGGGTGAATAAGTGTAATAAATGCAAGAACAAAAACTACCACCTTTAATTTGATACACGTAAAAGACCTTGTAGATGAACTTGCATCTATTCAACATATATGCTCAGTAATATAAATAATGTGCATAAATAAATAAAGAACACACTAATTTTGATGGAGGGAAAACTCCTTAAAGTGCTAAGGAGAAAAAATCCCTAGAGTTGCTAGCCGTAAATTGAAAATTCATTATAATGAAAAGTAAACTTATAGACTTGTAGTTTAAACTTGCTAACCATTACTCAACGAACACTAGACTCATGGCTGTTTGATGCACTCCTTAGATCTATACATCAGCAGCAATACTACAACCTTTTCCTTTTGACGGCCCTTCTTCAAACAAACACTTCTAACAGTTCCTAAATTTCAACAGTCAAGCCACCAATCGAACTATGTAGGATTGCAGTCCTAGATTATGAGTTTAAGATTTTTGGGAGAGATTCACATGATTCAAGATCGCATCATCATAAAGTAATAAAATCTCTCAAGGTGTATGGTGGTTTCCTTTCGAGACACATAAGACTCTTTAGGATGATCAGAATAAATGCCTGTCTATTCCACTATGTCTTCAAAAGTTGAAGCCCCATATGTATAATGAACAACAGTCAAAGCAATTTCAAAGTTGTGAAAGGTGTTGATGACTGTTTGTCACTCACGTCATAGTCATGCGAATTTCGAACAAAGCATTTTGTTCAAGAGTTCGTTCCTTTTCCTCTTGAGCAAAATTTTGAGTGAATCTCGAGTGAAATTTTTTTTCTCTTTTCTCTTGAGCCAAATTGCGAGCAAACTTCAAGTGAAATTCTCATTCTAATTTGCTCAAAATGAATATCAAGCGATCCTCAAACAAACCTTTTTACCTTTTTCACTCGAGCCAAAATCAAGCAAACCTAGTGAAGCATCTAGTTACTTCATGTTTGAGCAAAATATTAACAACCTTGAGGGAAACCCTGATCCAGACTTATGTCACACTTGAACAAAATTACATGTTGCAAATATGATACTTAAGCTAATGTCATATCAACATTGTGCGGAAGATCGGACATATATGACCTAAGGAAGAGATCAAAATACAACACATTGCTAAGGAATTTGCCAAATACTAATAGATTGGGCTAATAGGCCCAATATTATAAGATAGTATTTTCCTTTCAATTTGTTGTTGTTGTCTTCTAATCATAGAACACTTTCGATACATTTCTTTGTTTACACCAAATGTCATTATCTATCTTAGTTTTTCTTAGATGATAGATGACAGATAATTATGAATTTTTTTTTTTTATATATATATATCTCGATCATTAACTAACTTGCTCATTATTATCGTTTGTAGACAACATGCTTCAAGAAATCACATCTTGAATACATCTTGTGAGTTCATCTTTGGCTAAGGAAATCAACAACCAGAAGTTGACCTTTAAATGCCCTTCTATTAATATAGGAAAATATTTAGTATTTCTTCCTATAGTTCTAATAGTTGTCAATACCCGCCTATATATATTCTTAATGACATTTATATAACGTCTACCAGTCCTGTCTTTTGTAAGACCCACTGTAACACTTTTGTAGGCATCTTCTTTTAAGTAATTCTCTAAATCAATGAAACCAATGCATAGTTTTATTATTATTTTTCCCCTTACTTAAATTTGCCTTGTCAACCAATGTGCAATTTCAAAGGTTGAGCACCCTGGCTTGAAGCCTACTTGATTTCGGACATGAGGTTTTTTTTTTTTCGGGTTTGTCTTTCTTTTAGTTACTCTTTACAAACTTTCATAATATGGCTCATTATTTTATTACCATAACTACAATTTGAATCTTCCTCATTTCTCTATGTAGTGTCATGGCCTGGAACATAAACATTGAATAAAGCATTTATCTATCTGGATAACAATACACTCTGTAATATATCAAAACATGTACTGTTTCTCAAAGTATTGCCCATAACTGAGCAAACACATGAAGCATAAGAAATACATTATTTAGTCTGAAAATTTTCAACGTTGGCCTATATAATGCCTTGTAAAGTCAGTATAAACAAGGACAACAAATATCCATCAGGATGACTTCCAAAAATGCTCCCCCACACCTTCATTTGTGCAAGTGCCAAGCCACTACTTTGAAAATGAAAAGAAATGCAAGAATGAGCCAAATGCTTTGATTAGGAACATGGTTGATCAAGCGAGGTGTAAGATGTCAAAATAGTAGTCAAAGATTATCTAACTCTATCAAATCTCACCAATGTCGTATCCTATTGGCAAGTGCATAACTTATAGATGCTCAGTCCTATCAGACACCTCAGACAAGGGTGCAATATATCCAGACATTTAATGCCTGCTGGACATGCCTCAATACAGGCTCCATGAACTCAAAGATTCAGTATCAAATTCAGTAACAAGATACCAGGATAGTGGTTCAATTAGTAACAAGCATGGACTTTCCATCAAGAAGCAATATAAAGTAATACCAATGAGTCCATTGGGTGAATTACATCATTTAACTACATCAAATAGCAAGTTAATTATAACTAGGCCATTTAAGTCCTCCAAGGACTACAAACTACATGATGTAAATTACTATGAACGAGTGAAACTGTACCATTTTCTATACAAAAGGGCTATTCGGCTGTCTCGGATGTCTTATAGATGGAGTCAAAGCTTCACCATATGAATATCCGATGAGCAAAGAATGATGATCATTAGGAACACGTTTGGTGAAAGCAACACGAATCAAAACCAGGGAAGTCAACCTTTTTTGGAGTTGAGCAACAAGTAGGCATAAAACTTCAGCAGTTATGCAAGAATAAACTGTGAGCAGCGGAAAAAAATAATAAGATGTATAAGCGGAAGAGAACTAGAAAGAAAACCCTAGGAAGAAGATGAAGAGGCGCTGCAAGAGGAAGAACTGAAGTCTGAAATTACCCAAGAAAAAGAAAGAATTATGGGGACTCAGATGAGAATCATCACAGCTGCACACATAGGACGATCTCCACTGTCAGATGGAAGGGCAGCAGATCAAAATAAATTGCGAACAACGCATCGGGAGCCACTTTCATCATCATGTGAAGAAGGCACGACTTGGGGCTCAGATCAGAGTCATCGCAGCCATACAAGTGGCTGGATTGAGGTAAATGGAGGACAGCTCATTAATAACGTGCTCATCATCACATGAGGAGGGCCTGCATCCAACCAACTCATCAAACAGACCAGGATCCCATGTGCGAGTCATATGAAGGGTAGAGTTGTAACCACATCTCAGCAAGGTGGTGCAACTACTTATATTCCAACTGATTCCTATTCCTTTTAGTTTTGCTTCGGTTACCAGTGTCAGTTAAGAGAATATTGTTAGCATAATTGGGAATATATTCCTAATTGACTACAAATAGATGGATGTATTAGAGAGGAGGATATGGAATGAATTACCGAGTAGAATTATTCTTGGAGATCTCTTCTCTCCTCGAATTGGGAACACTATCCATCTTTCACTAATCTAAAATTCCTCCTTACCATTGTCGTCTCCTTCTCCCATTGGGAAGAAGCCTGAGAAGTTAAGAAGGAAAGTTGAACCTTACATCAATCAACAAATATTACCAACTCACCAAAGCTCCATAAATCACAATTAAAAAAAAAAAAAAACCATGAATTATTGAATGATACAAGAAGAGTTAACAAAATTTAAGAAGATGGAAGCTATAGGAATATTTGCAGACAAAGTTTGTACTCATAGAAATACTTCTACAGTTCTAGTTGTGCAAAGAGATTGTTGAGATTTTATCACACAAAGTACTTCAGCACTTTCCTTTCTCTTTGCTGTCAGAATTTCTAATTCAAAATGAGTGGAAAAAGCTCCTTATCTCACAAGTACTACACAAGCACCTCAAGCACACACACCTTAATCTTTGTCATGCTTGTGATGTGTCAAGCTAGGGTTGATCAATAACCTCAATTATGACCTAATATTAAGCCATGTTATCACTTGATTGGCTATCAAAAATGACATGGAAAAATTAGAGCCTTAAGGCAACTAACCAAAAAAAGTTTGTTGGTTGCTCGAGTCAAGACTCTCGCGAAGCATTTTGCCACTAATTTGCTTGAGCAAAATACTAGTGAAGCATTTTGGAGCAAGGCTTGATTTAAACTCAAGCAAATCCCAAAAGAAAGGTTCTTAACCACTTTGGCTCAAGAAAAGCTCCAGCGCACTTCAACTAAATGGTATCTAGAATTGCTTAGCTCGATCAAACCTTGATCAAATCCTCTCTAGAAATGCTTAGCTCGAGCCAAAATTTTGGAACTAATTCAACTCAAGCATTCATCTAGTGGACATCTAACAAAACTCCTAAAATTTCTGCAACTATCCAAATTCATATATACACATAAATAAAGGTCCTTGAACATATATTACAAATAAATGCAATCATACATTAACCATATTCAAAAATTAGACATTATATATAGGCACTAGCACCACCTCCGTTAATCTGACGTTCATTTAGTTCTGAAAAGCATATTATAGAAAAAGTTAATCAGTTTGCTACACAATTTCCTAAGTTTTTAAAACTCCAATAGGTCCATTTGTCCTATTGATTATCATTTTTCGTCATTTAAGTGTTTATTCAAGTACTCAAACTCTAATTATGAACATATTTAAAATTTAAAGTATTTCCCTTGTCTATCACTTCTAGATGTAAGCCTTTTATTCTATTTTCATTGAATGTCTTATTAAAATAACATTATCATTGTTCTTTTATAATGTCTTTTTTTATTAACATACCATTATTATCTTCACCTTTTATAGATATAATATTACTGGGGTCTTACTCCTTCCTTGAGCCTTAGTTAGTTTTATATATGTTTTTTTTCCTTTTTGGTTATTAACTTAGCAAGTAACTCATTGTAAGCTCTAAACTTAGCTTCACATATTGTTAGACTTTTTGCCTTGTTGTGATTTTTAAGTTTTCATTAATCCTATATTATTCTTCTTCATTGGTAATTGGAGATCCTCACCATACCTTGAACTTTCCCTAGGACTAATGTTTCCTCTTCTGGATTCTCTTGAGGCTTCCTTTGCTACAATCTTATTACAATTAGCCTTCCTCAAGATTCTCCCACTTCTTTGCTATATCCTTAATATAATTAGCCATATTACTCTAGATAATACCTACATCTGTGTTGTCGTCTATTGCCTAAATATCTTCTTAATGTCTTTTTTATAAATTTTATTAGATTTTTTCTCCATTCAGGTTCCACCATCTCGTTCTATTACACGTAGATGTTATAATTTCTATTTCCATCTTTTAATGCTTACATCTAATACCAATAATATATTTTGTGTAGTTAGGATGCCCCAGGATTGACGTTACATCTAATAACAAAAACCTAAGACCAATTTCATATTTATGATTCGATTCCTTGCTCTTATAGTACCCATAGTAATACCTACCGCATCTTTATGTTTTTCCTTTCTCATGTAACAAATTTTATAACCCATCTGTTTCTCATAGTTTTCTCCTATCCACTTAGCTTCTTGTTGGCAAATGATGTTAATTTTTCTTCTAATAATATCCACTATGTCTATGCTCTTCTTAGAAAGTGTTCCTACTTCCTACGTTCTAGGCGTAGATCCAAATACTATCCCATATTCAAAATAAAGGTTGATATTTATCGGTGTCAACAGGTCCCATGATTCTTGGTATAGGAAAGCACCATGATAGGTTGCCGTATTAATCCAAAACATTTGATATGGCATATATATATTATATGGCATATATATCGGCAAAATCTCAAATATTTTTCTCTTCATCGTCGACATTGTTTGGGCTTTTGTCCTTAATAAGTTTGAGAATTGTCTTCTTTCTTCAAATCCAACAGAATTAAAACATATTCAAGGCTTAATTGTATAGCTCAAATTGATTTCATATTCTACAAGCTTAGCTTTTTTATGTAGATTTGAGATTTAGCCTGAGATTTTATTATGAAGAACATACTGTAAGATTTTTTCTTTTATGTTTAGTTTTTCCTGTTGGTTTGATTAGGATGAATCCATCTTTTCTAACACCATTCTATTGAGTTCTAGAATCTAATACATGATATGTTAAAAGTGGGTCAAATTCGGTATATAACTTAGTTTTGATATTGTCATAGAATAAAATTGCCTTCGTGATGTCTGTTATGATACAACTATGATTGATACCAATAATATAATCCATGGTTCCAAGTGGCGAATATAATATTACCCTCTTGGGTGGTCTCTTACCCAACCAAATCTTGCTAATTGACATTGTATTTGAGTGAAGGTAAAGCTCATTGCTTCAGGGTGATAACCTATACCACTCTTGTCCAATTTTCAACTCCCTGAGTGGTATAGCAAACCACCGAAAATGTGGCATACCAGATTCATTCAAAAAAGATCTTACAAGAGTTCTAGCTGTCAGCTACATAAAGCAACCCACCTTTTCCAGGACTTGGGTCTGGATGTATATAGCAAGCCTATTTATTGCTCAAATATAGATTTTGAGAACTTTATAATGGATCTAGAATAATTTCAATTCATAATTTACACAGACAGTTCTAATCTTGTTACAAGATTTGTGATATGCTTAGTTTATATGTGTGGCCCAGTATGCTATACACAAAAAGGTTTCATTGTTATTAAGATATTGTCACTGGAAATGTGACGTGAATATGTGATATGTAGTACACGTATGGGCTATGTTAGGTGGTTGGAGAATCTGGTAATTATGGTTCTAACTAATAAGAAAATGAGGCCAAGCAATATTCATAATTTTAACACTTTCAGCAAAAGCAAATTCCAATTATAATTCAGCTTTTCTCACCTCTAAAGCCTCAAGTCAGTGTAGCATAATAGCTGCCGATATTTGAGATATTGGTAGATATTATCAGTCTCGACACTCGGCAAATATCCTAGTATGTCACTGATTATAGCTAATATGTATTGGCCATTTTTTTTACTTTTGGTTGCTGAAATTTACATATTTTTAATATATCTAAATCTTTTTAAGAAATTTGTGTCCACATAATTTATAGAGGTATAAAATATATATAGATT